>PVKZ01003253.1:0-146879 GCA_004027375.1 Macroglossus sobrinus
TTCTTCTTCAAAAAAAAAGTAGTTAGCAATCTTCTTCAGTAACTCCAAAGAAACCTAAACTAAAATCTTTGCCTCCTAGTTATGTCAGTAGTGCAGACTTCTTGTTTGCTTTGTGAATCTATGAAAGCTACTAGCAGAATATGTTTACTTCTGCAAGTACTTGTTTGCTCCAAAAGATATAAGATATAAAGATATAAAGTAATTGCGATGGAGTAATTCAAACCCTATGGTCTATAAAAATGCCCCTTACATCAAAGACAGAAAACTAATATTTGTTTTTATTAATGCAGGGAAATTAAAAATATATATACCAGTTTCCTACATGTAGTGTAAAATAACTTCTTAAATTTTTGTGACCAATATTTTAAGTTGAAAGAGTGCCATGGATTTACCCAAATTTAGAGTCCCATCTAGGTTAGAGTTTTTTTTTTTTTTCTAATTTCTCATCATTACTTGACAGAACAGTTTTCTCTTTCAAATATAAAAGGACCTCTTGTAAATTCTTAGTAAATTTCTGGGAAGCTGGGTGTTCCTTCCAGTGGTAAGGATACCTGGAAATCAGGATATAAGCAAGATAGACCTGAGGCTAAAGCTTTCTTAAAACACAGATTCTGGAGGAAGGAAATAAGTGGTTTGAAAAGTATTTTGTCAACCAAAACCATGATAGTTTGATATGTTTACAGTACTCAAAATATATTAGAATAATATACATTTGAGAACTTGGAAGAAAAAACCACCTTACATTTCAGAAAAACTTTTCCATATCAACCCCATTGAAATATAATTTGTTTAAAGAAATGGTGTCTCTCTGATGTCTCATAAGCAAAGATTTAAAAATATTTAACTGAACTTTATAGAAATGCTTAGGCATTTACTCTTACTTGAAAGTTGCTTTTTTTTTAACTTTGAAGATAGAGACATTTTCTTAGTTAAGATATACAAAACTTTCAACAGTATTTTTTCATTATCAAATTCCTTTGTAACTATGTAAGTCTATTGTCTTTAACTAGAGAGATAATTAAATCTTACACACTACACTGACTTCCTTATAACTCAAATGACTTTCCTTGTGTCCAAGATTCCCTTTAAAATCCTAAAGACCATTTTGATAGGGGAGGCTCTTTAGGAAACAATATTTTTCTATTTGTATGAAAGATCCTTGGATTTCTTTGTCTTAGCTCTGTTTGGAGAGGAAAATGTGACAAAAGAGACAGAAACATTCGTGGATACCTGGGGCTAGGACTCGGGCTAGAAACAGGAATTAATTATAAATGAGCCCAAGGAATCTAACTGGGGTGATGAAAATAAATGTTCTAAAACTAGATTTGTGGTGGTGGCTGCACAAGTTGATAAAGTCACTAAAAATCATTGCATTGCACACTTAATGTGGACGAAGTTTATGGTATGTAAATTATACTTCAAAAAAGTTGTTTTTAAATATTTGATTAAAAAATAGTATTTCTTTATTCTCTTTTATTTATACTATCTCCTAAATTTGTGTCAAGAACATTCTCTCGGGTGGCAGTAGCACACACAAGGTATCCTAATTCCTTCATTTTTCTGAGAGAAAGTTTACCTTTAATACAGTAGTGAATTCTTCTACATCAGCAATTCCTTACAAAACCCCGCATCTGTGTGATGGCACGTATGTGACGGAGACAGAACAAATCTTCCGTTAGGACTGTGTGTTGTTTCTTCTTGAAATTGCCATGGTGATAGGATTTTTCCAGAACTTAAGTCAACTTAAATTTTCAGTAACAAGAAGAAGCACATGTATTTGTGGGGGTGGGGGAATGTTATTTGGATGTTTTATTACTAGAGAAGGTTAGTGAGGAGCATGAGCAATTATGGAAATCTGAATTGAATTGAGATCATTTGAGTAAAAGATTTTGGTTATGCACAGAAATAATTTATCGCATCTAGTCATTTTTAAAGGACTGAAATTAAAACAATTTAAGGGATAAGTTTTAAAAGGCAATCATCTCCATGTTAAAAAAAAAAAAAGGGTTCCTTTTAGGATAATAAACACATTACAGGCAATACTTCTCCTGGCCAAATCCCTTGCCTATTGAAAAAAATCTTATATCTGATAAGAAATAACCTCTTGAAGCTATTGGGTTACATTTAGACGCAGGTAGCCTGTTTTTCCTGAAAACCTTTGCTTTTTATCTTGTTTCTTAATCTCTTTCAGTTCTGTTAGAGAGGCAGCCAGTGCCTGGGTGACCTTTGGGACTTTCTGCCTGGAGTGAGGGTCTGGAGTATCTTTTTTCTATTTCAAGGCTTCCTATAGGTTAGATGGAGATAAAGTACAGTAGTTTCTTACTTATCTTAATTTTTCTTTTTTGACAAGAACTCCTTCTCATCTTCCTCCCTTAAAAACAGCCAAGCTTGCAAAACTGCTAATTGTTAAGCATAGGTGTGAGAACGGAAAATAAATGGCTCCATGGGCAACCCTCATGGGCAGCAGGGTCTGAGCAATTTGTCTGGAGCTGACAGGGTGCCTGCCACCAGGGAGAGAATACTTGATAAGGGCTTTAAATGATGCCTTGAAAGCCAGCCAGTTTTCACTTAAAAAGCATTTTGTTTATATTTTAAGTTATTTATTATTTAATCAGCACTTTTAAAAGCCTTAATCTATGCCTTTTGTTTCTTAACAGGAGGACTTTTTTTCTCAATAGAGGGATAATAATAACTCTCAGAAGTCTTTGCAAAGGTGTCTAATTCATCCAGTAAAATTAAGGAACTAACTACTGAGTAGCTGGAACACTTAACCAAAACTGTTATAGAACATTTCAGCTTTCCAAAATAGGTAATGGTCTCTTGGAAAATTTTAATTTTTTGAGTGTTGCTGCTGTGTCCAATTTTGCTTGATTTTATGTTGGTGGCTTCAAAGGTTTCTTTTGAAAGACTGAAAAATTTTTAAAAACTTAATAGATTTTCAGTATTTAAATTATTTTCTATCTTTTTTTACATTTATATATGTTCAGTATCTCGTATACAAGTAATCATAAGGTTGTGTCAAACTTAAAAATACAATAGACATTATCTCTTAAGTAAATTTTTATACCCTATCTCTTAAATAAAATTTATATTGACAAAAGACTACTGTGACTATTAACTCTATTGATTAATTAGTTATAATAAATCAAAGATAAAAGCATAAATATAATTATCATTAAATTTCTATTGAACTATTTTCTAGATAAATTGATATATTCTTATTAGCTATGAAAACCTTACTGAGATGGAATGGACATTCATTTTAGTCTATGGCCGTGCCACCCTGAATGTGCCCGATCTTGTCTGAACTTGACAGCTAAGCAGGGTCGGGCCCTAGGAGACCACCTAGGAATACCAGGTGCTGTAGGCATTAAAAAAGTAAATATCCATAAATAAATAAAACCATTTTATTTTAAACATGAAAAACTAAGGCACGCTGAAGTGCATATACGTTATAAATATTTCGCTACCTGAAGAAAAATACATTTAAATAGCTAGATCGTATTAAATACCTGCTCTGAGCCAGACCTGGTACTAAGTGCTTTATATGCAGGTTTTGTTTTTTTTTTCAGTCAACTATTGACAGCCCTTTGAGGTAAGTACTGTCATCTTCTCACTCTTACGAATGAGGTTACGAGGCTTAAAATACTAACTAGAATGAAGTTTCTGAATCATAAGCTTTATAGAAATTTTGATGTCACTTAACAGTCTCCTTCTGGAATAAAAGTATGGGCAAAGCAATTGGCTAAAAGATTTTGTAGATGACTTCTCCTACAGTGAGCCTAATTTATTCAGAAGATGTCACATAAAACCTTAATAAATGACGTGCTACCAAGTTTCACCTGTTATGTCCAGGGCAATTCTTTTGTGGACAAGTGTCCTTTAAATAGTCTGATTGTATTTTGTCATTTTGAATCAGGTGCAGAAGATTTTTACCTCTGACTCCACTAGACGGCAAGCTTGATGGACAAAGTGTCTGTCATGTTTACTCTGTATGCCCAGCACTGGACAAAATGCACCTTTGGGTAAGTACTTGGCACTTATAAATGAAAGGATAGAAGGGCAGTAGATAAGTGCTCTCACATTCACATTTAGTGATTATTTATCCAGCCAAGCACATTACTAAGTACTCTGCGTATGTTATTTTAGTTTATTTTCAAAGTAACTGCCAGAAATAGATATTAATAGCCCCATTTACCCTCTGAGGCTCAGAGAGTTTAAAGATGGTTCTTAAGCTAATGCGGTAAGAGAGGGACAAAGCTGGAATTTAAATCAAGCTCTCCCTAACACAAAATTCTTATTTTTCACCAAGACATGCAAGTCTTCTCCTAAAGAGATTTCGCCCTATATACATTATAAGAAATTTTTGGGGAAAAAATGCTGATGGTTACTTTGGTTTCATGTTCTGCCCTTCACTGCTTTGCTCTGCCCTGAGGCTGACCCTTTGAACTGTATAGCAAGCTCCTTTGCTGCTGGAGGTCAAGAGGCAAAAAGGTTAAAGTGCTTTTTCTGAGGCATGCTTCTGCTTTAGGGCCACAGTGCTGGTGGCAGCTGACGCCCGCTGGAACATGTAAATACACATTCTCAAAAGGGACAATACTGAGCCCAAGGAGGTGCAAGTCGGTTCTTATGGGAGAGGTGGTGGTAAAAAAAGATACTCAACCCTACCTGATAAAATCTCATTCCTTAGTTTATCTCATTAGGGAAGACTTAAATTAGATATATTTTTTTCTTGGGAGTGGGAATGATAACTAAAAAGAAATGGGGAGGAACCCTGTTCTGGAACAAAAGCTCCTACCAAGGTGTCCTCAGAGCCTCCAGCTCTCACTGGCCCCCTCTTGGTGACAGCAGCCTGGGACAGAGAAAACTTCCTTCCCTTTTGGTCCTTGAAGCTCAACATCCCTCAGCTGAACCCAAACCTCTTCACAAGTGTCTTCACCCAATTCTTACCATGAAAATCATTTGAATTCTATTTCCTGCTGAAACTTTGACAATCCAGATTCTAAAAGCCTAACCATGAGATGAACAATTCACATAAGCTATAGTTTAAGTCCTAAATTGTAGCAAAATTGACTTAGGACATATAAATTATGTTCCACACTAAGCAAAGTGGTGATTTCTCCTTGTATTGCACATGTTTTAAATTCTCTCTCTCTCTCTCTCTCTTTTTCTCTCCCTCCTTCCCTCCTTCCCTCCCTTCTCTTTTTTCTCTCTCCCTCTTTCTCTCCTGAATGTGTGGCTTTCAAATACTGTATCTTTCCCAGAGTAAACTTCTGTGTGATAGGAGCAAATGACCTAATGATAGAGAAAAGAAACCAGGATTTTATTTTTAAATATCTAACCTTTTACCTTAACTTCTTAATAACCTTCAAAATAATTTGCTTTGTCCACCCATTAATTTGGTTCATGCAAAGAAGTTGTGATCAGGAGCTCTGCCATATCAGAAACAGAAATTTATCTTCAAAAGTCTCTTATAAATCTACAAATATCATATATGTAAAAGCTAAAATTTTTTACACATTTTTTACATCTATAAAAATGCAAGTTTTACTTTTGAATTTCATTTTAGATACTGAAATCATTTAGCTGAGAGCTTATAAAGTCAAAGAAAGTTTACTCAGATTTACTTGCTGTAGATATCCAGATCTTGCTCAAATTTAGTGAAGATAAACTCATGTGGAAAAAATATTTCTTTTTTTTCCCCAGAAACCCATCTTTTGGGTTTTTATTTAAAAATTTCATGAACAGACCTGATACATTGGTAATTATTTGCACCTCTGAGACTACATCAAAAACCAGCAAAAAAGTTGGCATGTCTTCAATCATAGAACACAGTGTGATATCAGAAACACAACTATTTCTGAAATGCTTTGAAACCTCTCATACTGTTCTGTTAATTTTTCAACTCACTTTACTCATTGTTGAAAGCTGTAGAATCCATTTATTTTGAGGTTAATTTAGAAATTAAAAGTAATTATTAGCTATGTGTGATCACTAATTTCTTCACATCTTATCTTAAATATGCTTGATACTTTATCCTCTATTTTTTATAGTAAAGTGCTCACATTTTCATCAATTTATACAAAATCTTGAAAAATTCCTGGTATTTTACCAGTTTACACATTCAATTAATCTTCCCATTTTCTTTGCCCAATTAAGTTTTGAAACATAATAACACAACCATTTAAAGCCCTAAATTGTAAACCCATTTCAGTGTAGAAGAGCAGCAAAAAATGAATACAGCATGGAATTATAATTAGAACATCAAGTTTGTTCTGATATTTTGTAACCTTCTGAAGAACTAAGATTTTCAATTTAGGCACACCAAATATCAATTTAGAAGATATTTTCCTTTACTCATGAAATCTTTGTCTTTTAATTGTTCTTTTTCAAATTTGGGTTTTAATTATGGACTAATTAAAATTGATGAAAGATTTTACTAATTTTGTTTGTTCCCAAATCATAATAGATGGTTAGAGGGCGGTATGATTAGAGAATTTTTAAAAAATTAAAAACAGGAACATATTTTCTCTAAAGTGTTTTTTTGACTGTTTCTCTAAATGTTTAAATAGCTTTACTGACGTATAATTGCCATGTAATAAGCGGCACATATTTATAAAGTGTAGAATTTGATAAACGTTGTCGTATGTTTCTACCCAAGAAATATTTATTACAGTTAAGACCGTGAACATATCCATTGTCACCAAAAGTTTTCTATGCCCCTTGGCAATCCCACCTTCCTGCTTTGCCTATTCCCAAGCAACCACTAATCTATTCTCTGTCACTAAGGATTAGTTTGCATTTTCTGGAGTTTAATATAAATGAAACCATGTAGTATATATGACTATTTGGAAATAAAGTCTTTACAGAAGTAATCAAATGAAGTAATTAAAATGAAGTCATTAGGGTGGGCCCTAATCCGATATGACTGGTAGGTATCCTTATAAAAGGGGAAATCGCAGAAAGATTGTACACATAGGGAGAAAGCTATGTGAAAATAAAGGCAGAGATCAGGCTGATGCATTTACAAGCCAAAGATTGACATTAAACCTCCAGAAACTAGTGGACAGAAAGGGACAGATCTTTCCTTCACAATCTTTCAGAAAAAAACGATCCTGCTGACACTTTTATCTCAGACTTCTATCCTCCATAACCGTGAGACAATAAATATCTATTATTTAAGCATCCAGTTTGTTGTGCTTAGACAGTCCTAGCAGTCTAATACAAGCACCTATGGTATTAATTCTAAAAAGAGTGTTAGCGATAAATTCAGATTAATATAAAGAGCTTTAGAAGCACAACATAACATGCCTAAAGGCAAACTCCTTGGATGCTTGACTTTTTGACTCATGCTCTTTCCTACAGATGTTTTTGTGCCACACATTGTGTGTAGGAAACAAAAACAAGCAAGACATAGGTCTTACTCTCAAGAAATATAAAATTTAGTAACAAATTGGCAGGGATAAAAAAGTTTAATTTATACACTATTGGCAAGTGTGTCAGTTGGAAAAAAAAGGTATATATGTGCACAGATTTTAGAGGTATAAATTGATGCATTTTTTTCAAAAGGCATTTTGGCAACATTGCAAACGCATGTTACTAAAATGTCATAGAGCACGTGCATTTTCTCTATACCCTCCTGAAACCACTAATGTGAACTACTGAACTACTGTGATAGTTCAGAGAAAAAAAAAATACAATAAAGAACACAAGAATAAAGAGAATAAGAAAGAATAAAGACAACAGATGAGAGATATCAACAACTTTTTGGAAGAAGAAAAATAGAGAATTGGTAGCTGAGATCACAAAATAAGCCAATAAGAAACAAGGTTGTTTACATTCAAGAAACCTTGAAAAGCTCAATAATCAGAGGCACAAGGTACCTGCAAAGAAAAGTGAGACTGAGAAGGGATTGAAAGTTTCTGTATAAGAGGCAATAAGACACCCTCTTTAATTTGTCCCTTGCTCCACCAAGCCAAGGACTGACCCAATCATCCCTCACCACATCCAGGCACAGGAACTAGGAATTTTACCATCTGGGTAGATGAAACCAGTGGCAGAAAGGATGGTAGAGGTGACGCACAGTGCTGAAAACAGGAGGATAGAGTGAAAGTCTATATGTTTAAACCTTCCATGTGACAGCTTAGAAAATTTCTCTCTGGACTCTCTCTTTGGAGATAATAATCTGTAGATAAAATAAAATAGCTGGGCCCCAACCCAATCTCCTACAGTGATGCCAGTCAATATGCTCCACCACATTCACAGCTTCCAATCAGATCTTAGAGCCTTGATTCTAAATCTGAATAAAAGATAATGCAAGAAATAAAAGAAAATGAAAAGCAAAAATAAAACCCCTAAATCAGTGACAGCAGAGAGAGAAAATATTGTATTAGCAAAACAAAAAAAAAAGAAGAAGAAGAAAAGATTACTAATCTGTATATGTATAGGCATTCAAAGAGCAAGAAATAACTCTTAGAAATTAAAAAGTGGAGTAGCAGAAACTCTAAATATTGATTTTTACTAAAACTATGGTGGAATTGGGAAGACGAGAGGAAGGAAAATGTGTTTAAGGAGTATGCTAGGTGATGGTGGAAAGACAAATGGGAAGGAACAGGGTAAGAACAACCTTTTTTTATTATAAACCTTGTAGTACTATTTACCTTTGATAAAAATAAAATAAAATAATTTAAAAAGCAAAATAATCAGAGTGAAAGAACTATCAAGACACTCGATTTCAACTGAATATTCTTAAGTATTCTAGTACTAGAGACAGATTTTGTAGTTTCCTCTCTTTCAGTAACTTTCCATGTTGGAAGGATAATGAGAGGCCAGGGCAAGTGAGAAAATTTACTACCCAAACCCTGTAAGCAGTGTTTGGCAAACAAGAACTATTTCAGCTCCTTGGGAAGTGTCGTTCCTAGACCGCAGATACCTCAATGTGTTCTGACCAATGGGACATTTGAGCAATGAGGATATTGTAGACACAAGGTCAGAAATCAGAAGGGAGTAGTGATTTTTTCCAGAATGTGCTGACGATCTAATGTGTGTCTATTAAAAATATTAAAATTTATATCATATATTATATATTGCATTAAATAAAATTAAATGAACACTAAAAACAAAGGATATGTGCCATTTAATACAATAATTCCAAATTTCTTTATTTTTTTAGGACGCCTAGCTTAAACCTAAAAGACAGCAAACCTAGGGGCCAAATATATAACCCACCTTTTGTTCCTATGCAGTTTGTGAACTAAGAATGGTTTTTAAATTTTTTAAAGGTTGAAAAATATAAAATAAATAATACTTTATAACATGAGAAACTTACATAAACCTTAAATTTAATTTCATTAAAATACTACCATGTCCATTTTTTTTTTTTTTTACATATTGTCTAGGCTACCAGGAATATGGCAGAGTTATGTAGTGACAAAGACCAAATCCACCACAAAATTGAAAATATTTACAGTTAGTCTCTTGAGAAACACAAGTTTACTGAACCCTGGTATAAACCATCTGATGAAATATCTTTCCAGACTATATTTCCCTTAATCTCTTAGTTCTACACACCCAATTCAAAAGCAATATTTTAAATCTCTCAACTTTTTCACTTTTTCAAAGTAATTCAATTAGTTTTAACCTTTCTATTTCAAACATTCAAAAATATTTAACTAAATTTCATGATTATAAAAACAAGTACAACTGGAATACACAGTTTGGTACCCAACAATTGACCCACGGTAAACATATATCTCAACTGACAGGAGCAGAAGAGCATGGATATGTTGGGAGGGACTATGGACTTTGGGCATATCTTGGCCATCACTAGCATATTTTATCGAGAGAAACGAGCACTGTTTAATGGAGTGAGTGGGTTAAAGGGAAGATGTTTAAGAGATTGTACATTGAAATTGTAGTCTGATTGTTTCAGCTGTTTGGTTTTCTCTCCTCAACTAAACTATAAACCCCATAAGAAGAGGGATCATCCTTACATTTCTTTTGCATCCCTTTTCTATGCTTGTAACGCTGAGTTGAGCACTGACAAATGCTCAGTCAATACCTGTTGGGAGGTTTGATGATGAAGCTTCTATAAGCCAGAGGTGGCAGTTTCTGGGGTAAGTCAGTCTTCATAGCTACATAAAAAGGTTTATTCAAGCACTGATTTTAGACCCTCAACCTGTTTTTATTTGTAATGTCGTATTCTTTTTTTTGCCATTCTTCCAAATGAGATATGAGCCTTCATGATTTATTTTGATGCTCTCTCATCTATTGTTTCAATATTGAACTTTTGCGAACGCAGCAAAATTCAAAGAAAACTCTCCTGTCAGAATTGCTGATGTGAAAGAAGACCATAAGGTTCAAATGACCTCACAGTGCATACAAATGAGTGAAAATGAGCACATTATTTATTGTTCACAGCAAAGACGGGGATGCTGTGGCAAGCTTGCTTGGTTTTGGTGAGATGGAAGACCTTCTTGCACACTGCCTAAAATTTGAGTTATGAAGTATCATTAATATTGACAACAAAAAAGAACTATCTCAGAAGGCCCATTGTTATATATAATTTATATAATTCTTGCTTTAGCAATTTTCATTTTTAGCTACCTAGGAATATGATTAAGAATCTGTAGTAGGACAGCCTAATCTGAGGTTACTTGTTATTCTAAGAGAAAAATGCTTTTGTGTTGGAAATTAACCCAACATTTTACATCTCAATGTATGATTACTATCAAGTGTTAAATATATGTAATCTGGTATAAGAAGCACTGATAGAAATTAGGTTTCATTTCATTTTTTATTTGTCTTATGATTGTAGGAAAAGCACTTGTTTTATAACCTAATCATTCTCTTTTGTAAAAACTGGATATAATTATGTCTGCCTACATCATTAATATATCGTAAAGATGCATACAAGTGTTCTATAGAGTGGCATTTATGGCTTTTGGTTTTCATCAATTAGTATTTTTTTATATAATCGGCACTCAGGTTCCTTTGTTGCCAGCACATTATCTGTGTGACCTTGGCTATGCTTTAAAAAAAAAAAACTTTCTGTGCCTCCATTTTTTTATTTGTAAGACAAGGGTGTTGATTTAGCTTATTTCTTACTCCTGGGGCTAAAAATTTACATGATTATAAAACAGCTCTTGTCAATTACAATTTTTAAACTTCACTTTCAAAAATACCTGACTATAAAATAATGACACATTTATACTTGCTAAGTATTCATGTACATATTTTGCATATACCCAGAATATTGGAATGTATATCTTAGCAATGAATATGGGTTTGTATTCTAAACTTGCTTTTGTTCCTAAGTAAAAGAAAAAGTAAAGAGCTAAAGTTTTGCTTCTAGCAAGAATAAAAATTTTGTTTCTCCTCTCTATTTTAGTAATCAAATGATTTTGTTACTCTGTTTTATGATTTCCCACTTTTAGGGTCTCTAGAAGTGAGAAGTACAGATGATAAAACAGCCAGCTCTTCCCTGCCTGAGTTCTAAATAGATGACTGATGGGAGTTAAGATGAAGGAAGTGATCCATTCAGCGAAAAGCAAGGTAGTTTTGCTAAGTGTCTCAGGGAGTCTCATCTGCCAGTTTGCAGGTGCACTGGATGGGAGTGACCCACATAGGGCGTGTGACTGCCCCAACAAGGCCAACTGCCTGGAAGATCAGAGAAGCAATAAAGATCTCAACAAACACTAGGGGAGAAAAGGATTGCAGAGTTGAGCAGGCTTATCTGGTTATTCTTCCCAAATTTACAAATTCAATAAGTCACTTCCCTTTTCCAAGGAAAGACAAAATGAGAAAAACGTCAAACAGTTATCGGATCTGTGCTTATGGAAAATCATCAGAAACAGGGGAAAGATCTTCCCTTTCTAGATCTATAATCATAGTCATTACTAGCTAATTCCTCTAGAAGTAAACTTTTATGAATTTTTCGAAATCTTAGAAATTGTCAAGATACAATATATAAAGCAATTTAATATAACATTTCAAGATTTGTCTATAATAAAACCACTCTTGGTTCTACATTCATAGATGTTCTTTGCAAAGAAAATGTGTTTAACATTTATCTTCAATATTAACTGTATTAGTATTACTATTGCTTCACATTTTAATTTTAACATTTCTGTTTGGAGAAATTAAAAAAAACATGACTTCAAAGGAGCTATAACTCATTTTCACAATCTGAGTTCATATGAATGTTTTAGAAGAAATTTTAAAAATAACTTTGAATAGATTTAAAGAGTGAAAAAGTTTCTGAGATAATATTTAAGACTATGCTATTTGGAAATTAAAATCCTATTTGTGGGAATTGCTTCTATGGAAATATATATCAATGTAGAATGTAGAATGTAGTTTGATAGAATGAATATGTTAGCAGAATTTTCATAGTGACTAGATAAAGACCTATAATTAAACAATAACTAGCAAGATAAGAATAAAATAGCTACAATCTTAAGAACGTGATAATAGAAATTATAGGAAAGTGTATTTTGTTTCACTGGTGATAGTACTTGAAGAACACTCATTTATACTTATATTATATTGACTGACTTCCAAGTTCTCTTTCAATTCTAATATTCTACAAGACCTACTGAAACATGTAATAATATCAACCCTTTCAAAGTATTTTCCTTTTTTATTAGTTAATAGAATATATTAAAACAAACGCACCTGCTTCTGTTTACATTATTAGAAAAGAATCAGGAACATTTAGAATGGGTTAGGAAAGAAGGGGACCATTTGAAATTAAATTTTACAAATTAAGATGTTAAAAACCATGTCTATTTTCTAATGAGATTAAAAAGAGATTCTTGTAAATATGAGGTGTCTTATCCTATTGCTATTTTTTTGCTGGTTTTGAAAATAGTTCTGTGGGTTACTCCTTAAACAGTACTATAAATGATCAAAATTTTGTTGGTAAAATTATTTGGCGGATTCTAAATTTATAAGAGGAAACTCCCGAACAAAGGCTACCCAAAGAAAGAACAGTAACAACTGGGAAGCATGATCCTTAGTATTTGCCAAGTAGAGGGATTCTAATGAACTGGTCATAATTTATAAACTAACCACAGCTTCTTGTTGTCTGGATGGATGGAGTAACATTGATTTACAGCCCTTGAAGCAACAATGGTCTAGACACATGACTAATTTCTTTATTCCATCTTAGAGTTAGGTTTCACCAGGAACACATTTCCTGATTTGATAATAAATGCCACACCCTAAATAACAACTAGTAGGAGCTATTTTGTCTTTACTCTGTCTCAAAACCCTTTTGTGGAGTCAAAATATTACACCTACTTGTAGCGAGTTCACCTTTTGTATCTTTTTGTCCATAAATGTAAAAGATAGAGAAAAAAAAACATGCTTTTTAAGTTATTTGAAGAAAATAGGATTGCTGGATTCTTTGCGCCAATGAATAGTCCTCTTCCCTTTTTTGTTCTCAAATGCGTTCATGAACTTTTTCAAAAGGATGGCTTGTTGAATTTTCAGCTCAGTCATCAGCAGTAAGAGTCCTATTTCTGTACATGGGAACTTATTTTCCTCAACTGCTCTTTTACTTTGCATATAAAAAGTTTAAAAGTCTCAATCTATCATCTAAACTGTAAAACATCTTTTCTCCCCAGGGGCCATGCCCAAACAAAATCCCCCATGTCAGTCTGCATAACTGAATCATTAACAATTTGCATTTTAAAGGGTCTTGACTATAAACTGGAACATTGCAATGTTCATTTATTAAGTCAGTGTTACATTAAAAAAATTGTGCTGGAAATAAAGGTATGGTGTCTGACCTCAAATTCTTTAAGGTCACATTTTAGAACAGACACAAGCCATAATATGGCTCATAATTGGTAACAGCAGCAATTAGAAACAACACTATTAGAGCTAGGAGACATTTTCTCTGGAGTAGGACTGATGACAAAGTCAACATATATAATTTTTTTTTTTTTGCCTTATGCATTTTGGGGAGCAAAGTCTGTGAACATTTTTATTCACTTTCTAAGATACCAAGTCTATAAGAACCCATTAGCCAAATGGTATTAGATTGTACACATCCAAATCATATTAGGCTGAACCAACTGAAATTATTTTTGTAGATCAAAAAAGTGGATTTTGACAATTTCATTTGGGTCCAATAAAAAAGTCTGCATTAGGTTTATATTGCTGTGTAACAAATTACCTCAAGTTGAGCAGTTTAAAACATGTTCATCATCTCACAGTTGGGTAGATTAGAAGTCTGGTTGGGCTTGACTAGATTTTCTGATTAGGATCTCACAAACCAGAAATCAGGATAGGGCAGGATCTTACCTGGAGGCTTTGAGAAGAATCTGCTTCTCAAATCTAGTCAGATTATTGGCAGAATTTAGTTCCTTGTGATTGTTGTCAGAGGTTGGTCTCAGAAATTTGAAACTACTCTCCAGTTCTTGTATGTGGCCTCCTCCACCTTCAAGCCAATATAATATATTGAATCCTTGTGCCTCAATCTCTCTGACTTCTGCCACCAACCTGAGAAAGCTCTTCTTTTTAAAGGACTTATGTGATTGATTCAGCCCACACAAATAATCTTTTTGATCAACTCAAAGTCAATCGATTATTAACCTTCATGACATCTACAAAACACCTTTTGCAAATATTGTAACTAATCAGATCTTGATAACTCATCATAGAGTGGGAAATCATGGGGGGGGGTGGAATTTTAGATTTTTGTTTACCACGCATATTAAACAGGACCCCAGATACCTTGGTTGTAAAATCTTCAATTGCTATAATTATATTATCTGTGAACGGGGACCTTTTTCCAGGTACAAGAGGTCCAGATGAGGATGAGGTGTATTTTCAAAACAAACCTTGAAAGATTTTTCTTATGCATTAAATGTAGTCAATAGTCTCCTAATATACTTCAATTTTATTCTTAGTTCTATCCTAAATTATAAAATAACACTTGTTATTTCACGAGTCAGTGTTAAAAGTAGCTGGAAGTGTTATGATAAAAATAAAATTAATCTCATTTTACAATATATACATATATCAAATCATTGTATCGTATACCTTAAATTTACACAATGTTATATATAAATTATAATCTCACTAAAGCTGGAAATAAAATTAAATTACAATAAATCTTATGAGTATCTGAGAATGTGCTCCAGAAAGTTCATTTTATATTTTTTATCTGACATCACTTGAAAAAATAGCCAAGAGTTAAAATCATTGGTACATTTATGAAACTTAAGAAGTTATAAAAGACCTCTGCTTCTCAAATTAAAAAAAAAAAAGTTTATTAGTCCTTCTATAGAAAGAGAAATATTCGATATGTTTCTAATTGATAGATTAAATGCAATAACACATTAAAAGTTATGCTGCATCACAAGTTGTGAGGCTGTGCTGTGGGGAGAAGAAAATATAGAACAGCTTTATAAAAACCTACAATTATGATGTGATAACAATAACAATGATGATTATTTATTTAGTGCTAACATTGTGCCAGATACTGTGCTATAGATAAGTGATACAGACTAAGTGCTGTGAGAGATTTAGTAGTAAATAGTGGGCTTGAGAATCAAACTGTCTGCATTCAGTCATGCTTGATTACTAATTATATGACATTGAACAAAGTTTCTTAGCCTCTCTGTGCTTCTACAAAATAAGTATCATCTTCACTAAACTATCTTGTTTAGTGGATTAAAAGAAATACTCTATGGAAAACATTTTTCACAGCACCTGGCACATAGTAATTGCTAAATGAATAACACATTATTATTATTAGACTTAAGGAAGATAGTAGAAAAAGAAAGTGGAATGAAATTGGTATAGGTATAGTGATTAAAGAAGAATTTATAAAGGAGACGAGGCTTGACCTGGATTGGATTAAACTGAATTTTTATAATTGCTGAAGAAAAAAATGTATTTATTCTAAATTATTTCACATTTATCAATAGTTTTTATTTGAAACAAAAAACTCATTATATTCGTTTCTTTGGAAAGTGAATGTGACTAGAGGCATGCCACACATTCTGCCTTTTGGCAAATACCAGAAAATTTCATTTTCTTCAAAGATAAGTAAACAAGTGTCTAGTCTATTCAGGCTATATTAACAAAATACCACAGACTGGATAACCTATAAACAAAAAAAACTTGTTTCTCACAGTTCTGAAGGCTGAAAGTCTAAAATCAGGGTACCAGCATGATTGGATTCTGGTCAGGGCTCTCTTCTGGGTAATAGACAGCCAACTTCTTGTTGTGTCCTCACATGGTGGAAGGAGCTAAGGAGCTCTCTTGGGTCTCCTTCATAGGGGCACTAATCTTATTCATGAGAGCTCCATTCTCATGTCCTAATCACCTCCTAAAGGCTCCACTGCCTAATATCATTACATCGAGCATTAGAATTTTAACATAGGAATTTTGTGGGACATAAATATTCACACAATAGCAACAAACAAACGAATCAACAAGACACATTGGGTCAATATGCTACAAAGCTATATTGAATAAACAGGCTTATTTCTGATACGTGAACTTACCCCAGGAATTTGGGAAACTGAGTTTGAATATTCAGGTAGACTAGGGAGGAATCCTGGGTATGCTCTATTATCATCATTTTATTGCCCCAAACCCTTTAGTCATTACCTCTAAACATAATCCAGTCTATAAAAAAAATAATAATAATAAAAAAATAATGATTAATTGCACAAACTTTAGTCAGAATGAAAAAGCAACACAGCCATTTAGATCACAAAAAGCCGGGCTCTATATATAGCCACCCAGTCAGTCTGCTGTTAACTTTTTGTTTACATAGTTTCTATCTGAGAACTGACTAATCTAAGACTGGCCTTAGATGGCCAATCCACAGATCAATTAACCAGTTGATGATAACCTCTTTTTTAATGTCTCATGACCCTGTGATGAGATAAAGCACCTTGATTTTCCTTTAAAGAACCACTCCTTTTCCATTTTCAGTTTATGATTTTCAGCCATGACTCATCTCAGCGTGAGATTTTGACTTGGGTCTGGGTACTCAGAATATTGAAACGCCCTAACCTTTGCTATTGGTTCATGGACCCACAATCCAAAGCAGGCCAATGAAAATAGTTCCTGAGAATTTTTTTAGAACCAGTGAATAATTTTTCTTCCTTTCGCGGGTGCTAAGATGGTAGAATATAGGTGTGAAGCTACTGGTGGGTAACTTCCTCTGCTATAAAAAAGGCTGCCTGGGAATGAGGGGAACTCCCCCCCACCAAAAAAAAAATGAGCTCAGAAATAGAAAGACTCACTTCTGAAGGTGTCGTTTGAGCACCTATATCCAGCCATGCAGTAAACAACATTCTTTTGGAATTCTAAGTTAATGAACCAATAAATTATTTGTAGTTTAAGCACATTCAAATTTCCATTTCTGCTACTATCAACCAAAAGAGTTCCAATACAGATTTATCCTCACATTAACCATACAGATTGATTAATTAATTTTAGTCCCTATTATAGAATCCTGGTAGAGAGATTCTAACTCCTGGTCTAATCAACAGTGTTTAGCATCAGACAGGCTCACAGAGCACAAGCATGCCTATTTTGGGGGCTTACCACATTGAATAGGCAAAGAGAGACAGTTCTCATCAAAGGGAGACAGACATACATGACAAAAGTCACTTGATTCAATCTCTAAGAACCCTTTGAAAAAAAACAATTATAAAAAAAATTTGTTCCGATTATTATAAAACTATAATAATTAAAAATGTGTGTGAGTTTTATAATTAGAGAATAAGAACATTTACTTTTAAAATATTTCTCTTTTGTTAAATCCAGTGGCTGCTAGGAGTTTTTATTCCTGAAATAATTTTAGGTAACATTTAATCATGGAAATCCATGCAGCAAAAGCTGTTTTTTCTAAGTCATTTGAAATAGGAGGTATTGTGCTCAGGAGGTACATGGAGAGCCAAAACCAGTTTAGTCATTCTTCCTTTCCATGCTTCACAGTCTCACACTCCAGCCAAATTCCTATAACCAATCCCTATGCTTCATTCTCAGTCTCTACCTCTTTCCCTAAGGCACACTCACTCCAAGAGATCATGTAATATATTGCTAAGTAGACCTTAGAGCTTATTTAGAAAAGCTTTCTTTATGTTTTTAAAAAGTCGATAATAGTGAAATGTTAATAAAGGAGAAAACCTAATTTTATCAATATTCCCCAAACAACTTGGTATTGCAGGTACTTATCAGTCCTAGCTCAGATTGTGACAAGTTGAATCCTCTGTTTATAGACTTTATTCCTAAGCAGATTCTTTTTTTTTCTCTTTTTCTTTTTTAGAAGTGAGTGGTCAACTTAGCTCAGTAATGATAGGGTGGAAGAGACCTTTAAAGTTATCTAGTCTAACCCTATCATTTTAAAAAAAGAGAGAACTCAGACTCAGAAAATGGAGTCCAACAAGAGAAGCTAAAAGAGAAGAACATTCCAGAAAGAAAAAAACAACTCGAACAAAAGCATTGATTTGAGAAAAGATATGTGCAGGGACATTTGGACAATGTTTTGGATGTGGCTTTGGATGCTTGAGAAGTTGACTATAAAACTTGAAAAGTAAATTACTAGGTCTAAATTATAGGAGTTTTTGAATGTCAATGAAAAATTTTGTTTCCCACATATAAAACATGTAGAAATATAGAAAATCCAATAAAACAAACAAACAAACAAACAAAAAACCATGTAGTTATCACCCATCTTCCACAATGATCAACTCATGGCCAACCTTATTTCATCTCTGCCTCACTCCCTCAGATTATTTTTAAAAAAAATTTTAGTCATAATATTAATTTATTTATAAACATTATAGTATATATCTTCAAAAAAAGGTTTTGAACAGTTCTGTAAATAATAAGAATATTTTTTACTTGGGAAGCAACATATTCAGAACTGTGTTCTTGTAGGAAGGCTATTCTGGCAATTATGTGTGAGATGGGCCAGGAAAATATGGGACAACATAAACACTTAACTCCCCATTGTCATATATGCTGCATTAAAGTTATTTCCTAATTTCCAAATTTGAAATATGCTGTATGGTTTCTTATGCTGGTTTTTAGGGTAGAAATAATTTATATGTTCTTGGCCAACAGAGCTATTTCTCTTTGGAGGCGTTGTCATCTTGATATTTGTTTCACACTTTGTAGTTCTTTTATTCATTGAAGTATATGGTAATAATGTTAAGTGTGAATTTTTCTATTTCTACTTATATATTAAATATTCATTTTTTATTTTATTATATTGTTCATAAGGACATTCTGAGTATTACCTTGAAGTTTATGAGGGAGAAATAGCTTTCCTAGCTCTAAAAAGCTTGCCTTCTGAATTCTTCTTTTTTATAAGTAGCAAAGTATATCATATAAATTATTCAAGAGATATGAAAATAAAATAAATATATTTCAAATGTCCATCTAAGAGATCATTACTCTGTGCAATGAGTCCTCTTTTGCAGAGAGACTGGAAAACTATGAAGATTTAAATATTTTCTCCATGAAAAGCTTTCAACATGATATACCATATAAAGCACTAAGAACAGAAACTAAAATGAACCTTGTCTGGACTTTGGGCTCATGTTGAATATTTAGAGTGGGAAAAATACTCATTTCAGGGTACATTTTTCTTCAATCTCGTCATCCCAATGTAGAACAACACCACTAGAGAACAGATAAGAGTATCCGTCTGGCCAGTTGAATGTGCTGTCCTTCACACTGCTGAAAGATTTATAGAGGTTTTTAGATTCTGAATCCATACAATCCATTTTCTGCTTTTAATTTATGCTTTGAAGATTTACACAAAATGGAAAGACCAAATAACTCACTTTCCAGTTAAAATGCTCACATTTCCATCTGGCATATTGTTATGAATAACATGTCTGCATTACATAATAGTAAATTTTTCATACTGATGCTTGTCTGCCATCAATTTATAATCAGAAACGTCACATAGTGTATTGAAAAGAAATCAGAATTACACCTGGTTGCTATAATTGCCTTTTTATATTTCTTACTAGAAGCTTTTCCCTTCTGCTGGTTACCTCTGTAAGTTATGAGGACTCATTACAGAAAAACCCAAATAGAGAGCCAGCAATTTTACAAAAGTGTATAAAAAATTTTTGTGTGTGTAACCATCGCAATACTATATATCTTTTAACTCTCCCTAATTTTTTTGGATGCATTTTTCTTCTTTTCTTTCTTCAAGAGAATTTTCCCCATCACATTTATTTATTTATTTTTTTAAATGTCAGCTTTATTGAGGTGTAATTGACAAAATTGTAATATATTTAAAGTGTACATTGTAGTGATTTGATTATGTATACATTGTGAAAAGATTCCCTTCTGGATTTTTAATACATTTTTGTATGCATTTTAAAATTAAAACACAAAGTTGATAGATGATGAATAGTCAAAAATTTTTGTAACCCAATTTCTCCTAATACTTGAAAATTTTGACAAACCAGCAGGCAGTAAAATGAGCATGTGGTGATTGCTATAAAGAGTCAGGCCAATACATCATGTCGCCAAAAAATCTGGCTTTGACTGTGGCAGTCATGTATGTTTACCAAAAAAAAAAAATTTGATTACCCTAGAGAATTTCAGCCTTAAAAAATCAGAATGTACCCAGACCTTTCCCAAACTTCTTCTAAATTACACACAGGAAAGGCAGGAATACTGAGTTCTCAATACTGATCTCTCACTAGTGGGTTGTGCTGTCTTAGGCATGTTGTTAATTTTTTCTGTTTTCAACAGTTTACTTTATTTTCAAATAAGAAAGAACTTTAGTTATAAAAAACAGTTTTACAAGAGCACACACCTAGAAGATAGTACTTGTTATTATTTTTATTTACGTAAATCTGAGAAATCAAAATTGGTAGGAACCATTCAGCCACAAGCAATAAAATGTTCTTGGTGCTGGGGTCTTAGTAGTGAACCAGACTGAGTCCATGCTCCACTAGGTCTAGTGGGAGAGTCAGACATTGATGAATGTAATTTTAAGTGACACAAATATTTCAAAGGGCAGAGTAGAGGGTTCTGTGGGACTGAATAATAGGGTATGCTAACTAAATGTGGGCAGTCAGGAAAGTCCTCCTAGGAGAACTGATGAAAAAGTTGAGTCTCAAAAGATGAAGTGAGTGAAGAGTTGGGGATAGTATTCCAGGTAGTGCAAACATCATGGATAAAAGCCCTAAAATGGAGGAGAGGGTGAGGCATTTGTGGAATTAAAAGGAGATCAGCATAACTGAAGTGCTTCCTGGTATTTTTTCCACCATTGCACACAAGAGTCAATGGACCAGCCTGTGCCTCTGGCAGACAAACGTAAAGGGCTCAGAAAAAGAGTTGGGAAGCTCTAGGTTGGCCTTCAATAGAGAACTTGGCATGAAAGGGTGCTGACAAAGACGGGGCTGGGCTGGAGGGTTTGGGTGATGAGTGGGAGTTGGGACGATAGCACAGGAAACACATTCAAGACTGTCTAAGGTCACAGAGGCCCTGATGAGGACACTTGACTACACTAAAAACAATGGAGAGCTATGGAAAGGCTTTAAGGAAGAGAGAAGTTTGTCTAGAAAGGGGAGGAAGTGATCCTGAGATGCCTTTAAGAAATCTACTTGTAGGTGTTTTAGGTCTGGAGCTCAGAGAAGGGTCTGCCTCCAAACCCAGTTCTCCAGTTTTATGCTGATTCTAGGAAACCCTGATATTCTTCCAATACATTCCCTTTGTCTACAATAGCTGGAGTTGATTTCTGTTGCTTTCAATAAAAGAACTCTTAAGTAATGTGATAGTGCAAAAGTAACAACAAAAATGGCACTGATTCCCACAAGATAGACATTCAGTTTAATTTAATGAGTAAAGAGACATAACAAAATGGTCAGAGTTTGCCAATCCAGCATCTCTGTTGGGAGTGTGTTGATCCGTCTGGCTTGCAAGCCCTTTGTGATCAGTAGAAAGTTTACACATGTATTTTCTTCACTGAGCAAAGAGATGTAAAGCATTCTTTTAAATTAAATCGTTTCATCATAATTAAAAATAAAGGTTGTAAAAATTAAAGATTGTGTAGAAGAGTTCTGGTGTAAACACCATGAACAAAGTTTATTTTTAAAAAAATCTATCATGACATATCAAATCATATATTAGACATAAAGTCAAAAAATTTAAAAACTATAAAACTTATTGTCTCATTTTTACAGTCATTAAAAGGGTCTTTTTCTGAGTATGCTGGGAAGCAATTTTTGAAAATTAACAGTTTACAATGGTTAACATTTGATAGGTATGGATAGAACACAAATTAGTTATACTTGCTCTCAAAGGTAAATGATGTCTTTTTATTTGGTTTCTTTTCTGTTTTATCTGAGTTTTTTCTAGTTTTTTTTTTTTTATAAGGAATGAAAGATGAATTTTTTTCTCAACTTGTGTTACTTCAGGAGATGAAGTTTTCATTTTATCGACTTCAAGACTGAGGTAGTAGCATCTCTATGAAAAATCTCTTACTACACATATTTATGAAAAAGTTGTGCTAAAATTCAAGAAACCACTTAATTCTGACTTTTAGAGGTAGTTTCAACAATGTGTAAAGAATCTACTGAACTTAAAAAAAAGAAAATCTACAAAGCACATAAAAATGAACTCTAAGAGTTATCTAATGTACACATGGTTTCTTTTCCTAAATTCAGGTCTAAGTATAACCTATTTTCCACCCTTATTTTATTTTATTTTTTTGGTAAATTCTCCTGTCCCTGTGCATGATTATGTGTGGATTCAGTCTAGACATACTAACCATTAAGCAACCAATTTCACAGTCAAGTGCATTGTCTGTGTTTAGATTTCCTGTTGGTCTCTTAAATTCTATTGTCTCCTTCCCTTGTGTTCCTCAATTATATACCACAGTGGTTATCTCCTTTCAGATATATGACCCAGCGGCTCAGATTCTCGTGGAGAACATTTTTAGTAGAATTCCCACCCTCTGCTGTTCCACATGATTCTCTTTTGCCCTAAAACAATTGTCTTACTTTTACAATTGAGTCTTGATAAGGGAGTCTTCAGGAAATTCTTCCATAATGACAGTGTATTTATACTCTTGAAATGTTAATGAGATAATTTTAAACTCTTAATGTCGTTAATTTCTAATTAACATGCCTTTTCCTCTGACACATTAGGTAAGGAAGCATATCTAATTTTTAGATCACTTTCTTTCAGTTCCTATTAACATCCCCCGAATTAGAAGTGCCACTCTCTAAAATTTTCAATATGAGCTACTAAAGTTATTAGTTATTGTCACAAGAGATTTTTAAATCAAATATATATTCAAGTGTGAAGAAAATTAGCTAGCTCTAAAAGCTCAAAAATAAAGAAAAAAAGCACACCTCTCTCAAAAAAACAAAGTATATCATAATGTATTTACCACCAAGCAGGCCTATTGTTATTTCATAAAGTAACATTTTATTCCTCAGCCACACTTGTCCACCTGTCCCCTGCAAGGGAATAGGGCTGCGAATAACTACTAACTCTGTCTGCGGGTTAGGTCTCAAACTCATGCTAATGGTTTGCAACTTTAAAATTTACATTTTTATCCAATTCAGAAACAAATTAAAAAGCAGATGCTTTCGTGACTGAGATTAAAGAGAAACAGCTCATCCCTAAACAATATTGGTCAGGTCTCTTTCAATGCAGGGGTCCAAAATCTAACTAACTGGCCTGAGCCAAAAAAGGAATGTGTTGGCTTCCATAACTGAAATGTTCACAGGCATCAGACACAGCTAGATACAGATGCTTAATATCTGTCACCGAGACTCAGTCTCTTTCCAATACTCCTGGCTCTGCCTTCCCTGCACTGGCTTGTTTTCAAGGAGAATTCCCACTACCACCTAAATACAGTAATAAAATGTCTACTAGCAGCTGTAGATTTCTAGGTTTCTATTCTACTAATTTAGTAACGCTAGCAGAAAGAACACTTCTTTCCCCATTACTGGAATCTTTGAAGGGTTCAGTAAACAACATCATTTGCTCATGCCTAGTTTCTGAACCAATTGAGAAACAAGAAAAATAATAAGGGGCTCAAATATCGCCTTTATTACCGACAAAAGCTATTAGTTGGCATTAGATGTCAGATGACATTAGAGCCAGGTGGATTTCATAACATGGACCACAGAATTGAGCTGACTTTTCTACCTAGTCCCAGGTCTGGGCAGTGTTGCAGTGCCTGGACTTCCCAGAGGGGCCTCTGTGAGCTGGCTGGCTCAGTGGATATATTTATTCTTTTCAAAGTTATCAATGAGATAAGTCACTCTGCCTCTGAGAATTGGGGGTGAGAGGTGAAGGGATGGAAGGCTAGGACCATTACAGCTGTCACGGATGTGGAGAAAGTTCTTGCCTATTATTTCTTGACTCTTAGTTTTTTTAACCCATTGAATCAACCATTAAACCCATAGGCACCCAACAGTATGCTGCCTTCCTCCAGGGACAGTTCTGCTTCTTTCTTTATGGGGCCACCTCCAATACCAACCATCCCTCTTATTGAGAATTCCTCTGGGACTTCCAGTGAGCAGGGTAAATTGGGTACCCAGAAAGCTCTGAAGTGGGTCAGAGCAATACATTAATTCAACAAACTCCAAAGCCAATTTATATCCAAGGCTGAATGTTTACAACCTATTTCATTTCCCAACACACACGATGTCCAGGATCATCCAATATAATCTTTCAGACTTCAGATGACATCATAAAGATGCTCCAATAATGAAATGCATTGAAATTCCACTAGTACAATTCCAGGAATTTAGGGATTTCCCAAATGTAAATATAACTTTCTTTCAATGATCACAGTCCTAGGAAGAAATTTAAAAGTCCATAAACAAAGCTTCCCCTTAAATGAAAAATCATAGACCCTTGTGAGCTAAAAGGCCAAAATCAAAATTCTTACATTAGAATTAAAACTCAAAAGCTATTCTTCCCAATTCATTATTCAGCTTATTGTCTTGGTGTGGGGGGCTCTGGATACCTTGGGAGAAGGTGAAGTTCTTTGAGCATGTGCAGCCTAAGCTTTATTTTTTAAGAAAGGATATGATTCTTTTAGGACCTCAGAAGTTGCATTAGTTTAATGTCAAATATCACACACTGTAAAGAACTCAAAGAGTTAACAGGCATACAAAATTTTCATAGCACTAACCTCACATCCATCATTTTTAAGAAGAAAGATAATATACCCAAACCATGAAAGCAGTCATCTCCAGCAAAATTATGTACCAGAACTAAGTCCTTAGTGTTGCCGAGAGCCTTGCAGAGACTTGGAAGCAGCTGAAGAAAGAGGAACAGATGAAAATCTTGTTTTTTGTCTCACCAAATGAAGGTCAGTCAATGCTGGCTACCTGGAATCCATACCTGTTAAGAATTTTATAATGAAGAGGTTATCTTAACCTGTCTGGGTGGGCCCAATGTAATCACAAGGATTTTTATAAGAGGGACGCAGGAGGGTAAAAACTCAGAGGAGGGTAGATGACAGAAGCAGAGGTGGGAGTGATGTGATTTCTGGAAGAAGGCCACGAGCCAAGGATTGTGGGAGACCACAAGATGCTGGGAAAGGAAAGGAAAAGGATTCTCCCCTAGAGCCTGTAGAAGGAACAGAATTCGGCCAACACCCTGGTTTTAGCCTGGTGAAGCCCATTTTGGACTTTTGACCTCCCGAATTCTGAGATGATAAATTTGTATTATTTTAAGCCACCTGGTAATTTATAGCAACAATAGAAAACTAATACAACCCCCTACTCTGTACTTTCCAACCCCCTTAACTATTCAGTTTTTCTCCATGATACTTATCATCATACACATACTAAATATTTTACTTATTTACTGTGTTTACTTTCTGTCTCCACTCGGTAGAATGTTTCTCCATGAGGATAGGGAATTTTTTGTTTGTTATTGATCTCTAACATCTAGAACAGTACCTTCATATACTGGACCCTCAATAATTATTTGCCAAATAGAAGGATTGTTTGTCTTTAAAAATCATATTACATCCTATCATTCTTGTTGCTTTTTTAAACAGCCTAAAAAAAGCTTCTTAGTAAGAATGACATTTCTTTCTTGTATTAAAAAATTTCTTTCTACATTTCAGCTCTTTCAAATGTAAAATATTAAGCAATACATACTCTATTATTGATTTATTTACACTTACTTGAGATGAATATGAGCAGTTTCATTTACAAAGTTCCCCCATATTTTAAATGTTTTGAAATAGGAAAAAAAATGTTTTTCACATTTTAGATTTTTAAAAAGAGACTCGTGTTCCAAAAGCATTAGTAAATTCAGAAATTATGTTCTTACCTAATAAAGAAAACAATCTTTAAATTCCTGGCCAAATATCAATTTCCTGAACTCATACAGCTTCAAATCTAAAGACGTCAAGTCTTCTAGTGAGAATTCCAAAATATGTTTCTCATAGCTTTAGAGGAGGTAAATCATCTTAGAAAGGTTCCCTTCCCCCCTTTTTCCTTCCCTACATTACACAGTCTTTTCTACATTTGGAATAGAGGGAAATGACAAAATGTGCTATGTCCTGATTTTTATGACATCTGCCATGATATATTTTATCCTAATAACCCCAAGTCCTGTGTTGAGTTTATGGTATCCCACTTCCTGCCCATGCAATTGAAGAATATTAGTTTTCCTCTCACCTTGGGAAAGGACATATGTTGCACTGCGTGTGG
Source organism: Macroglossus sobrinus (assembly GCA_004027375.1). NCBI lineage: Eukaryota > Metazoa > Chordata > Mammalia > Chiroptera > Pteropodidae > Macroglossus > Macroglossus sobrinus. The sequence goes on from PVKZ01003253.1 coordinate 26,700, forward strand.
TCATGCTGCTCCGAGATTTTTTGGTGTTGTCAAGTCTGCACGTTATCCAGTGATAAAGAAGCAGTTGTCTGCACAGCTATTCCTTTCATTAATTTAAGAATATTTATTAAATGCTCCAATTTTATGAGAAGTGCTAGAGGTACAAAGATCTGTCTCTTACTGCCTTGAGCTTTCAGTCTAGTGAATATCGTTCATCCTGAATTTTAGGAAACCAAGTGTCAGAACTTGTTGGTGTATAATGAATTCCAACTGGTAAGAAGGAAAATTGTAGCCAAAAACTAAAGGACATACCTTCTTAGTAGAAAATTTTTATTTTTCAGAGAAGAATTTTTCGGTTTGTAAAGCATATTATTTAAGCCTTTTCCCCTGGAAAAAAAAAATGCAATGCTTCTGCTTCAAGATGGTGATTTGACAACATATGTTTGGGTCTTCCTTTTCCCCAAATTCCCGTGAAAATGCAGAAGAAATTCTATATCATTGCTGAGGTCAATGGAATTCATGAGAGATTATATACAGATAGATAGGATTGCATGATGAGCCAAACAACCAGGCATTGGTTTACTGCATAAGACAAACATACAAGAACCCCACTTATACCTCTAGCTCCAAAAGGTAGGAGCTGTAGGAAGAAGGGCGGGAGTTGGAAGGTCTTTGAGGTTTAAATACTTGTGACAGTGGCCATAGCCGACACAAAGCATGATTCCTGCTATGACTCTTAAGTTATTGCATTTCACACTTGATGTAGACGGCGGTTGCTAGGCAAAAAGCCAAGCCTGCCTTAGCTGGCTCCTAATGAAGGCAGTTGTGCCAGTTAGAAAAGGGAAATGCTGCTTCAGCCAGCTGGCTGCCACGACAAAGGGGGAAAAATGTCTCCCAAACCAAAGGGAGCTCTCAGGTATAACAACTTTTGGCTTGGAGTTCTTTTCTTAGTCCCCAAGCTAATGGGCCACCAATTTGAGAGCCATGTAAATTTCCTGTGTTTTTTTTTTTCTTACTGTTGTTGTTGTTAGTTAATGATTTGAATAGGTACACTTTCAATTTCTCATGAAAGCATTTTAACCTATGACAATGAAAAACCTCTACCAGCTTTTTGTAAAGAAGGGTAAACAGATACATCACAGGGTAGATATGTGACATTGTGCCATTATCAAAAGAAGGGGTCGTGCTGAGAAAAGATGTTTTTTATGAGACCAATTATAAAAGATAAGGTCAAAAGCTCTAAAACCTCATCCTCCACGATTTATTAAATCAATTACAATGACTCATTAACATAAAAAATTATAGCTATTAAAAAGAATATTATTCGAAACTTTTGTTGGCATGGAAAGGTTGTCACAATATACTGTTAAGTTAAAAAAAAGATGCAGACAAACAAGGTAACAAAACAGTAAAATAAATGCATCGTGCTTATGTGTGTGGATGGAGAGATGAGAGTGAGCGTTGTTAATGATTCAAGTAGATAAATATTGGAAAATTATAGACCAAAATAATTAATAGGCAAAAAGTTAACATACACTCTAAAATGTGATATTAAGGTGATTTTATTATCTTCTTTTTGATAATCTGTATTTTTAAAATTTTTTACAATATAAACATAAGTAAATGTGTTTTGTTGTATAATTATGAAAAGTAAATAATGTTTCTTAGAAAGCTTACTTCTAAAAAAATGATGGACTAAGAAAATTATATGGGCAGGTCTTAAAAAAGAGACGGATAATTTCCATTTTTAAAAAATAGTCTATAATGTAGGAAAAGATGAAAAGTATACTGATTCATTTTAGTGAACATATATCTGTATGTCAAAGTCTAAAAAAAGACCTTAAAAAATCAACCATGAATCAATTTTATTTGTAATTATGATGCAAAATTTTTTTAAATGATAGTAATTTGTTTTTTGGTATAATGATTTAAAACAATACCATAGCCAAGTAGGGTTTATTCTAAAAATTCAAACGTTTCAATACTAGCAAGTTTATTAATAAAATTTTTGATCAGCAGATCAAAAAAGATAAAACTATTTGACATTGAGGTGACAATAGAATTTGAAAATACATTTAATGACACCTAATGTTCAAGTCATTAAAAACAAATAAAGCAAAAAAACTCAACTCTTTAACTTGAGACTAGAAGTTCCTAAACATGATGTTTATGGTAAACAAACGCCCAACAGTTACATAAAACAATAAAACAATAAAGGTATTTCTGTTAAGACAAAATTATCATTATATGCAAAGATAAGCTATAAAGCTGAAAAGGTAGAATATGTAGAATACAACTAAAGGATTTGGAATGATAAGTTGGACTTAAATAGAGTAACTGGATTGCACTTAAACATTGTAAATACTTAAATCTTTATGATATTTTGATTTGTTATTCTTTTTAGACAAGTAACTTTCTCCTACCCTGTTTATTTTGTTAAATTGTGTGGAAGTAGTTGGCCTTCTGAAGTCCCCAGGGCCAGGAGCTGGAGATAAAAGTAAGCACTTATGCGCTTAAAGAAATGCATGTGTCAATTGAGCTGAGCCCCCAAAGATAAGTGCACTTATGACACACAGAGCAGTGGAAAATGGCTTTCATTCCAATTCTGCAGTTTTCTGAGTTGGTACCTTGTTAGCTTGTTTTTTCCTCCCACCAGTTCTGACACCAGCTTGGTGTTCTACAATTCAATTCTGAGGCTAATTCACTGGAGTTAGTGCTAGACTCTTCAGGTTTAAGGGTTCATATCCACAAGACATCACTTTAGATGTCACTCACAAGTATTAAGTCCCCAGGTTACCCACTTTAGTATGACTTGGCTACAAAATTGGAGGTTTCCATACCCCCTCTCCCTGACAAGTTGCTAGAATATTTCACAAAACTCAGAGAAACAATTTACATTTACTAGTTTATTACAAAGGATATAAATGAACAATCAAGTAGAGAGGTACATAGCATCCTAAGGTGAGGTCTAGAAGGATCTTCTGTTCCTGTGGAGTGAGGTGTGCCACCCTCCTGGAACAAAGATGTGTTTGACAACTTAAAAGCTCCTAAAACCCATTGTTTAGGGTTTTTTATGGAAGTTTCATTGCATGGGTATGATTGATCAAATCATTGGCCGTTTATTGATTTAATTCAACCTACAGCCCCTTTCTCCTTCCCCAGAGGTCAAAGGGCAGGGTTGAAAGTTCCAACACTCTAATCAAAGGCCTTGGCCTTTCAGGTGACTTGAAGGTATCTAGGGGCCCCAGCCACAGTCATCTCATTAGCATATTAGAAAACATTTATCACTGGAGATTCCAAGGGTTTTAGGAGCAGTTTGCCAGGAACCAGGGACAAAACCCAAATATTTATTTATTTTTTATCATACCACACACATTCAAATCAGAAAGAAGACTGTCATAGCTAAGTCCAACAAGAACTGTATTGCCTGTTGGAATGGGGCAATACTGAGCTGCCACATTTCCAAGAGACTTCAGCTCAAGCATGATGAGTTTAAATGCTGTGCATTTGACATTTGGTCCTCTGAAACAACTAAATAAAGCAATGACAACAAAAAATCTATGTTTTACCCTGCCACCTTCTCCCGACTCTGAAAGACTTGCGCATAAATTTATACAATGTCTTACAAAATCTCCTATAAAATGGACAATGCAAGAAACGAAAGAAAACTTTAAAGACTATGTAATTCATTTTACTATTAAAAATTGTGAGGACATTTGATTTCTATGAGGGTGTAAAGTCAGGAAACATTTCTTAGAGGTAAAACATGATGATGATAGAAGCCGTGAGTAGCAGATTTAAATGACAGAAACGAAATCCAGTGAACTGGAAGATAATTTAGAAATTCTCTCAGCCAGGAACCTTTTCGGGCTCCCCAAACCTCGGCAACTCCTCTGTATATCACCCAGGCACCTTCTTATATTTCTTTATCCAATCAAGAAATGGATCTTCACACACACCACTGTGATTATAGTCAACAATGCTTTGTTATGAACTTCAAAGTTGCTAAAAGACTTCATCTACTATGTTCCCAACACAAAAGAGAAATGTAATTATGGATCATGATTAAGGTATTAGCTAATGCCACTGTAGTAATCATATTAAAGTTTATAAATGTGTCATACCAAGAAGGTTGTACATAATGTAATATGTCAATTATATCTCAATTAAAAGAAAGAAGTCAACATGAAGAAATAAAAGAAAACTTTAAAAAGGGGAAAAATTGGAATTAAAAATATTCTGGGTGATATTGAGACCAGAAAACAGATTTACTATCTAAATAATTGTTAATATACTTATAAAACCTGTAAATATAAAAAAAATGTTATTATGAAAAATAAAAATAATATAAAAGTCAGTAATCATAGATCATAATTATAGGTCATTTCTATAAAATGTGGTATAGAGTAGGAGGATATATAAAAAGGGTTGTAGTTCTCATCTTCCATAAACACTGTATTTAGATTCTATTTATGATGGTATGTGGTTTTGTTGTTTGTTATAAAATAAACATAATATTCTAAATATGTAATAACTGGTATTTCATGAGCATTTACAACTGGAATATATACCAGTTATAATAACTCATGCTCATCATTGTATATATAGAAGGAATACTATCTAAGGTAAAAATGGTAATCTGTGGTACAAAAACAGTAATCTGCAATTCCTAAATCATTAAATTTTTTGAAAGTCAATTTATTTACCTTCTTTAGTGCAAATATTGGCTTTGAAAACAGTAACTATTAGAGTATTGGAAGCAACAACTATTGAGTGTATTAAAAGGTTTCTATCTTTGCTATTATTAAATCAAACAAACATAGTGATTATCTTATTATCTCCTATATTAGATTATTAGAATACCAGTGCTCAAAACACACACTAAATTGTTAGAATACGAGCGCTCAAATTATAACAGCTCCAAAGCCTCTGGTGCCTTCAATGTTGGCTTCAAAGAGAGCAGTTGCAGTAAATCTCTATACATAGTTGAAAGGCTGATCTCATTGTACAGTCACTTTCTTTTCCTGACCCCAGGAATGAAAGCAAAGACTTTTTAAGAAAAGCATTTTCATCATCGATCATTGACTTGATTTTGTTCTTATCATTTCACATTTATTGGTTAAGAGAAAAAGTATTTTTTAAAATAGATGGAGGCCTAAAATTAAACAAACATAATCCCAAACCCAAAACAACACTATTTCCAGAGAACTTTTAACTAATTGATGCATTTGTTGTATGGCAAATGTTGGCATTGTAACTGGAAAAGTAGTGAACCTCAGACTGGGAACTTTGAAATAGTGATTCTTTCCTACGCAGACACAGATTTAAATTTAGGACCTCTGTTAGTGGTTATAGCAACCATGACCCCAAAATACATACTATCTTCTACTTAACTTAGAACCTCATTTTAGTACTTTATCACTTGTAGGTTGTTGGCATAGAGCTGACATCCCAATTATTCATCTGTCTTACCCTGACAATGGTATTCGCTCCTTTTTCTCCACTTAATTATGAACAGTATGACTGCTGAGTACGAATTAGCTTGCTCATTATGTATGTGTGTCTGTGTGTCTGTGTGTCTGTATGTCTGTCTGTCGGTCTGTCTGACCCAGAGTATAAAATTTTCAAGTAACTTAAGAATCTGATACCAAGGCAAATGTTTCCAGCATCCAAAACAATTTTTTCATGGGCCTGTCAGTATTTTGGCTTTTGCTTAGGAATAGTTTAGTTCAGTTGCTTGGGTACAGTTGATTGAATACAGTTGTAACAACTAATAAAAATCTGTTATAAGTTAGGGGCATTTTACATTTGTACTCTATTGTCTTCAATACAATGCATTATTTTTAACGCGCCTGCACAAATCCCCTCTTGGTCTGAAGCCTTATCTAATAATAGAGAGGATGAGGAGAGCATTAACTCACTTTGAGCTGAAGAATAGTTTATTAAAAATACAACATTCTGTAGAAAGACAGCAGAAATAGATTCCTTCTCTTGTTGAAAATAGGTCAGGCTTCCTTGCTATTAACAGGACTTCCCGGTAAAGGGTTAGTTCTGGCCAATGGAGGCCCCATTAGGAATTTGGAGGCTGGGACTGTCAAGTCAGGGTATTCTCCCATTTTTCTGTCAGTTTGCCGAGGGTTGGCTTTGTGCCTCTACTAAAGGCCACAGCTCCTGTCAGAGAATCTCTCCATGCAGTTTTCTACCTGGGTTCTAAAACTTCCTTCCTCCCTCTGTGTTTTTCAGACCTGGGGAGGTAACAGTTCCCCTCTATTGCTAGTCCCAGGGTACTATTTCATGCCTTTTTGCTTCTCGTAAATCCTATGCACACCTTTGGAAAAGTGGTTTTAATTAAACTCTCAAATTTTCTAATATTAGTAGTTATTGTTTTTTGTTTGTTTGGTTGGTTTGGTTGTTGTTTTGCCAGGTCCTTGGGAAAGGCAGCACTTTTAAATGAAAAGAGACATTTTGACCAATATGAATGATGAATGAGAGAGGGTAAAGGAGCCATGGAGCACTTAATGAAATTTTTACACAGACTCTTCTTACTTCCCATCTCCATTTGATCATCCTGATCTCTCTCCCTTCTTCTGGCTTCCAGTTTCTCATGACTAATGAAAATATTTTATGTTCATTTTCCAAAGAGTCCTCTCTACTTTGGATTAAGTTCAATATTCTAAACATAGCACTCTCTCCCATCTCCTGAACTTCTCATGAATTTTCATCACCTATGACTCATTCTCCCAGATTAATTGGGAAAATAATTTGACACACTAATCTATTTTCAGGTACAAATTTCTAATAGGGCCTTAATCATATGTAGCATTCCATGCAGTACTGACTTTAAATAGAATCTTCTAAAGATTAAAATGTTTTATCTCAGGTTAACATAGACAAAAGAATAATTCTCTAATAGTGAGACTATATCCCACAGAAGCAGCAAGTTTTATTATGAAGCAATAAGTGCAATTCTTAAGTCACATAACAGGAATCATAGGTTCTACCTGGATGTAAAGCAGGCATTGAGAGGTTGAGTGTAGTTACAATGTAAGGACCATGTCAAAATGAGACCATTTCTCTTGGAGGAAAAAAAAAAATGGAGAAAAGAAGGACTAGATAGAAACAATTTTGATATAAAGAATGAGAAATACTATAATAACTTTTTTCTGGACATTGGCGATCTCCATGTGTATATGGTTTGGGCATGATTTAATATATAGAAACTTAAGCAGAAATCTGAAAAGAGTACGGAATTTGATGTGCTTTGTACAGAGTCAAGATCTGTTAGTGAAATGGATATTTTTACAGCCATATTTATTGTTATTCCTCTGATATGAAAAGTTAATACCTATAGCCAAATTTTTGATAGCTTGCATTATTATGTATTTGATGCCTTTAATTCGGCACACAGATGTGTTTTACATACCATTTCTTAAAAGCTTTGGCTGGCAGTGCTTTCAATTAAAACCCACAGACTAATGAACAAATTTTGCTTTGTCATATTCACTTTAATACAGTTGATGAAAACATACATGTAAATTACATCACAGAACAATTTTTATTAAGAGACTGCATATCAATTCATTTGGATGGGGTAAGCACAGAGATATCTCTCCAGTGTCACTATCTGATCTCTAGTACCCGAAACCCTAAATCTCTCAGCTGGCCTAGAAGCAGGACTTAGAGAGTAGTTAGGTCTCAACATCAAGTGTGGAGGCCTGAGGGATAGAGCTGGATATGAGTTAGAGGGAGGTCTGCAGGTAATAAGCTTAAAAGAAGCACTTTGATAACCTTACCTACAGGCCTTAAATACTGACCATTGACATGTCAAAAAAATATTTTACAATGTTTCTTTTTAACATTTACCAAGCATTTATTCAGATTTTTTAAAAATTGCCTATAGACATTGTTCAATGTGCTAGGGAAGCATCAGTGAGGAAAAGTGATACAATAGTTCTGCCTTTTGGTGGGTGGGACATGGAGAAACATCATAAACAATAAATATAGTAATTATTACTTAGTAAGCTTTGTAGTGAGCTAAATGATGGTGAATGTTAACTAAAAAGATATAGAACTGGGTTAAGAGGCTGTAATTTACATTCAGTGACCTCTCTGAGTAGGTAATATTTGAACAAAGACTCGAAGCAGGTGAAGGAATGAGCCATGCATGCAGCTGCTTCTTCAACACAGACCTAACAACCGTTAGATCAACATGCTAAAGTAGCTCTGTCCTATTGAACTAAAATGCAAACCATGTAAGTAATTAGAATTCTGTAGTATTTACACTTTAAAAAGCAAAATGAAAGAAATAAAATTAATTTTAATAAAATATTCTGTCCAACCCAATATATTCAAAATATTGTTTCATCATCTAATCAAGATCAAGAGAAAATATTAAGTAGAGATTTTGCATTTTTTATTTCATAGTAAGTCTTTGACATGGAATGTGTACATTGTAATCACAGCACATCTCAGTGTGAACTAGCTCAGTAACCACACTTGGTTAGTGACGTCCATACTGGACAGTATAGTCTTAAAAAGTGTTGAAAATTACCACTTTTGAAGAAAATACCGACGAGAAGTACTCACTCTGCTTTCCTGTGTCCCTCCAAACTACGTGGGGTGCTAGTGGGCAATGAGAAGGGGGCAAGCTTCATTTGGAGTGAGGAAAAAATTTATTGAAGGCATTAGGAAACTTTACTTCTGTATTAGCCTAGTAAGGGTAGCCCATATTGTAGCCTGTGAGGCTGCAACCTGATGTAAAAGGTCACATTTAATCCTTAGACATTTATATTCATCTTCTGCCAAAGCCTTCCACTCTTTTAGGAATTATTTTAAAACTGGATTTTCCATTCAAGATTAAGCCTTTGTGGTATTTCATTCATTCATTCATTCATTTCTTTCTTTCTTTTTCTTTCTTTCTTTCTTTTTCTTTTTCTTTTTCTTTCTTTCTTTCTTTTTCTTTTTTTTAAATCTTACTATAAACAGTGAACATATATTTTGTGATAGTATATATGTTTGTTGAAAATTTGATGCTAACCTTAAACTAGAGATTATGGATATACATATAGGAATTTTAATGATGTAATTGTACTCTGAATGCCTGAATTCTAATATTATGACTGCTTGCAAGGTACTAAGTTTAGCAAGAACAAGAAAGATATAATCCACACACATTAATGTCATTTTCTTAGTTCATAGCAATCAATGATGAAAAAAAGTCATTACAAGTTTTCCCCTCCTCAACTAGATTTTAAGTCCAAGGATAGGAACCACATCTTCATTATTTTCTCATTCCTATTCTATCCTTCATAGAGGGTCGTGCTGAGCAAATAGCCAATATTTAATAAGTTTTTATAGATTACTCCAGGGGTTAGCAAATTTTTTCCGTAAGGTCCAGATATTAAACATTTTGGTTTCTTGAGGGCCAGATGATATCTGTCACAAATACTCTACTCTGCTCTTGTATAACAAAGCAACCATAAATAATATGTAACAAATGGACATGGAAGTGTCCCAATAAAACTTTATTTATGTACACAGATTTTTATATGAGCAATGAAACTTTATTTATAGACATACAATTTTTATGTGTCACAAAATATTGTTCTTCTTATAACTGTTTCCAACCATTTAAAAATTTAAAATCATTTTTATCTGGGGCTGGACAAAAATAAGCAACAGGCTAAATTTGGGCTGTGAGCCACAGTTTACCAATGCTTGTCTTAAAATATCCTCATTTCTTCTCTCTTTTTCCTTTTCCTTGTTTCCTTTTCTCTTAATTCACTTTATTTTTTTTTACCTTCCTTCATCTCACTGTTAATCCTCCTATATCCTTTCTTCTTTCCTATCTTTTTTTTCTTCCTTTCTTCATGAATTATAGTCATTTTCTTCTCTTGGTTTACCTAAGTACTATTGTCATAGGTGGAAAGATTTCCTGAAAGACCTATTCACTCTCAGGAAAAAAAAAAAAAGATATATGGGATTAAAATAATATTTAAGACATGACAGAGTTCTAAAATTATTATATCGTGGCCTCCAGTCTCTTTTTCTTTTTTCTCATCTTGATGCTTCTCCATAAACCAAGTATATGCAAAAGAATAAAAGTGACTTATACGTTTGTACTGACAGACATATTATTACTAATATGTGCAAGTATGTACGTGGGTAATGGTTATTCCAGTTGTGCTATTTATTTTGCATTAACTTGTAATAATTGGGCCCCTCAAATGTTTATTCTTTCACCCCTTCCTGCAAATTCAGACACTTATTTGAGAAAATTATCTTGACTCACTAACAATTTTGGCTTTGCTGAAAGTAATTTCTTAAAAATTTCCAACCATTTCAATTCATAGTTTCTAATTTTAAAGATGGCTTTATTCAAGTTTTGTTCATTTGGGTTTTTTTAACAACACTTTCATAAATAATTTTCCTCAAATCTACCAAGTTTGAGCAATAGTCTTTAAAATCCAGTTACTAGGAGAATTTTTTTTAAAGTAGAGACTACAAAGACAAAAACAAAAAACTTCCACACACACACACACACACACACACACACACACACACACACACACACACACAAACCCTTTGGTTCTTGTAAACAACAAATAAATGTTCAGAGCATGTCTCCTTTAAAATGTCACTGTTTTAGTATTCCCCCCCAAAAAAAAATGCCGATTGTTTTCTTCTTGCTTTTTCTTTCTTCCTTTATAAAATTAGCAACTTAAAAATAAATGATAGAATTTTACTATTGTCAGAAGTTATGCAGAATTTTGCCCATAAACCCAAGATGCTTTTACCTTTCTTCATTTTTTTAAGATATTGATTAGATCTTAGAATCAACAACCTCCTTTCTTTAACAAAAATCTTTTCTTTCGCTAAGTAACATTTTCTGAATTAAAGGTAGGGCAATGAATGTCTTCAACTCTATTTACGATGGTGTTAGTTACAGAAATCTGATCTTTTAAGGATATTCCATGATTTTTTCTCCTTAATTCAGAATATTTGACAGAATGCGGTATAGCACAATTAGAAAAATCTAGACCAAAGCAAAATGTTTATAAATGAACACAAACGAATACATAGTATTGATTTGAAATATTGTTACAGCTCTTGTCCTCTTTGGAAATATATTGTCAATTCACTGTGTCTCACTAAATCATCTCAATCACGTGAATTGCTGACAAATGTTACTACGATTGAATACATGATTTGTCCTCTATAAATTCAAAGATAAAATGATTATCCTCTGGTTGCATAGTGATTTTGCTATTTTATTTTTTTAGAGCTGCAAACACATTATACCCATTAACTTAATTTTATAACATCCCAAGAATGAGAGAAAAATACTAATACCAGTAACTTCAAACAAGAAAGCAACAGGTTTCTATCAATAAAGTTTTATAATATAATTTACACAATATTATAATACCAATCATAAATATTAAATTTAGCCCATATTTCTTTTATATTTCCAATTTAGTTCATTACAAAAATTGTTCTAAAGATGGTGGACAAATAAAAGATACTGGCTATAATACACATGACTTTTCCAGTCACATGTGCAGTCTTCCTTGTACTTTATATTGAATTTTGCCATTCTTAGAGTAAAAGACATAAACTTCTCTAAGCATCCAAAAAGGAGTGAAAAAAAAAAAACTTGCATGGGCAGCCTCAAAAGAACAGAGTCTATAAGACAATTTCCTTGAGAGAGGCAGTGCTCTCTTTTCAGCTGAGGAAAAAAATGTGGAAAGAAACAAACAGTAGGACTTTGTGACTGATTGTATTTTCCATAGATTACTACATCAACATGTATTCTATCCTGTGCTCTTCTTACACTGTTGCATTGACATGCCTCCGTCCAGAGGCGGGATCTGTTTTCTCCCCTTGAACCTGAGTAGATCTTTCTAACTGCTTCAACCAATAGAATGTGATAGGTGTGACATTCCATGACTTCCAACGCTAGGATATAGGAGAAATTCAACTTCTGCCTGGCTCTCTCTTCTTGCTCAGGGCATTTTTCCTATGGAATCAGCGACCATGTCATAAGGAAGTCCAGATCACATGAATGGGCCACGTTTAGGTGTTCTGCTCAAAAGGCCTTATAATAGCTAGGCCTGACAGCTGGCATCAACCACCATTTATATAATTGAATTAGTCTTTAGATGATTCTAGCCTCTAGCCTCTGAGCCACTATGGCTACGGTCAAATGGAATAGAGATAAGCTGTCCTCATGAAGTTCTGCTTAAATTACAGATTTGTGAGCAAAATAAATATTGTCATTGTCTAAATTTTGGAAAAATTTAATATGTAGCCAAAGATAACTACAACAGCCTTCAACAAGATACTGCAGTGACACTGTAAAAATTATATTGCTCATATAATTTGAGTTTCATTGTATCTGAAAAACTGTTAAACCATAGCAATCCCTTGTATATGTTGCATACCACCCCTTTTATTGAATATAGAATTCCCCCTTTTGATTGCCTTGAGAAGAAAAACAAATGAGACTACTTTGGAATAAAAGGTGGCCAGATAATTATTGCTCTAAGGTTTTTGTGAGTCCTCGGAACTAGAAAAAAAAAAAAAGACTTGTAGTAAAATGCTTCTATTAGTTCTGATCTTGGAGGAACACTTTTATAGCTAGCAACATGATGATACCATTCCTGTATACCTATTCTGAAGAATGGATGATCCAGATCCTACCTTGCTCTCTATCTCTGCAGTTCTAATGAAAGTAATTTTTAGGGTGCAGATGAGTAAGCAGTATGCACAGACAGAGCAGTAAATAAGTTACGTTCTTATTTATTGTGCAAGTCCTCAGGTAGGCAGGTTGGAAGCATACGTTGTGGGAAGTTTAGAGTTATTTCTCCACTTGTAACTCAGTAGGATGGCTCTTGTGGTTGACCCAAGAGTCACAGAATGAGATGGAGAAATCTTGACATGTATTGGCCAGCTTCTCAGATAAATTTTTCAGTTAACTTAGAGGTCAACACCACCATTTCAGCCTGACTTTCTCCAATTTTGGCAGCTTAGATACAGTTCCAGTTCACAAAAGCCTTAAATTTGACTAAGGTAAATTGTTTGGGGCAATTTACAGCAACTGGCTGGTGTGGCTGAAAACTTATTTCCAGGGATTTAAAGGATTCTATATTGATAACATAGTTGCTACCTTGATGTGGTCCTGAGAAATTCATATGGACTTTTGAGCAAACAATCCTTATAGAATAGAAGGGGCTTATCTGCAGCAATGTAATCTACCATTGTAACTTCTAAATCAATTTCAGTTCACCAGGCAAAGCTTCAAGCCAAAACTTTTATGCAAATATTCTCTGAAAGTGTCATGATAAAGTGGTTAAGGTAATGCAAGAACCATCTGGAAGAAAAAGGCAGGGAGTAGAGTATTTAGGAGAATGGACTCTGGTGCCAATCTGCCTGGCTTCCAATTCTGTCTCAGATGGGTGGTGCAATCTTACGGCAAGTTCTAATTTCTGGCATTAGAAAATTAATCTTTCATCGCCTCACTCTCCTCATTTTTAAAATAAAAATGATAGAGTTGTTGTAATGTTTAAAGGAGTTAATAATCGTACAGTGTGCACAACTGCTTGGTAAGCAGTTAAGTGCTCAGTAAATGTTAACTGTTATTTTGTGAGCGAACCACTGAATGTCTTAAATTACTCAAGAATTTCTCCTTTTTCATCATTATAAAGTATTTTATGGTTCTGGGCAGTTAATCACTTGTTCAGGCAGAAGATATGCTTGAAGCACATTTTTTAACATCAACACTTTCTCTAAAAGGGTTGCAATCTCTTCAGGGATCTTCTGTGACAGTCAGCTCTGGCTATCAAGATTACATACTATTCTTTCCATTAAAATTTAGATAAGTAGAGAACATATCATGACCTTCAAGTATGTGGCTTCAATGATGCATAGATAGTGATAATGATAATTAATCACAAAATCCTATAATAAGAGTTTCAAATGTGGTTTACATTGTATTGGTAAAAGTTGAGTAGTTAGGAGTTCTTTAGAAAGAACTCATCATGTAGATGGTATTCTTTGAAGCACTTCTCCAAGCCGGCCACCACCATTTCTTTTTTTTCTATGTATAGCTCCTTCACCATAAGCTGAAAAATAATTGGTAGGAAAGTTTAATCTCAATAGAAAAAACTGATTCTGACTGGGACATGAATGATGATATAACATCCCAGAAAGTAACATTTTGCTGAGATCAGCTCAATGGAATAATATTTCCAATAAGTTATGAAGTGACCTTGCAATGGTATACTTCTGAAAAATAAATACAATAAAAGAGTGAAGCCCCAGAAAAATTTAGCCTTGCTTAGCTTTAGATCAGGTCTGGTATTGCACAGTCTGATTCAGTTGGCTAAATACCGATATCAGGGATGGAGTAATGCAAAAAGTTACCATTGGAAGTTCTCATTCCAAAACTTCCTTCATTATTTAAATATCCACTATGTCTTTTTTAAAAAATAAGATTATCAGCATTTTCCCCTTCTTTGAAAAGATATTCGTATTTTACCATTATCAGCAGTTATGGGAAACTGTAAAAATATTTCTGAGTTTTTCTGTGAATTCAGCCATTTTTATTGAGCCCATGATTAACATATTGTTTAAATATTATTACCTTTTTGCTACCCATTTGTTTGTTTTACTCTCAGATACATTCCCTGCCCTTCTCTGTGTTGGAAGGACAGCCATTTCCTTGGTTCCCTTGCACTCTGGCATTTGGGTAGGTTTGGCCAATAGGAGGCATCGGTGATAAACAGCAGATCAGGAAGAAGGAAGAACATAAAAGTATTTCATCTTCTCTTTCTCTGCTTTGGGCAACATTTCTAATAGGGTAGAGATGTGTCTCCTCTGTAGCTCTAACCATAGTTCCACTTCACGTTGGGCCTTGGCTTTAGAACTTTCATAAAACTGACTTCTCCTTTCCTCCTTCTTGTAGTAGTGGCTTCTACTTTTGCTAATCACTGGGTTTCTCACCATCCTCTGCTTGCCTTCTCAGATCTTCCATTAGCAATGTGACAAATGTCCTATATTAAACTCCTGATGGAAACACCTAGAGTAATTTCTGTGTTCTGACTGGACCCTGATAATACATGTCGATACATACCTGTAGAATATTTGTAAGATGTCAGAGAGAAAACTCTAGAATGCTAGAAAATTCAAAAATTTAAAGAAATTCTGAATTATATAACTGAAGCCATTTCCAGATCATTAATTGTTTGGCATCTCGAGTCATGCCATTAATGATCAACTATTACCAGGTACAGACAAGGCCAATTTTTGCAAAGATCTTATCCTCAGTAAGGGTAGTGAGAAGTTTATTCAGTACAAACACTACATGTGGGGACTTCTTAGGGTCTTTCTTCAGAGTCTTTTTACAGTCTCTACAGAGGTTAACATAAAGTATTAGTAACTGTGTAATTAGATTAGTCTGGCATACACAATTCATTCAATTGTACCTTAGTTGACTTGAATCTTAGATATCTCCTCTGTATTTTTTCTTAAAACAAATGTTTATTTCTAACTTGGAGTAAATTACTACAGCATCTGGATGCAGATAGAATGACATAGGCATGCTTTTTAGTATAATTTTTCAGAGATGTCAAGAGAAATCAGTTACCATCTTATTGAAGCTAAGATTATTTATGGTTTTGAAAATCTTGAAAATCATTTTCTAACATTATAAGACAGGTTTTCCCTTTCAATATGTTTTGATGACAAATGAAAATATGTCTGCAATCACTCTGTAAATTCTGGTAATGTCAATTGTTTGATTATTATGATTTTGAAGAATTATGACACGTGATCATTGCAGTGGTATAAAAGGCTTGGGGAAAATATTACAGAAAGGTCTCAACCGTACTCTTAAACTATTTCTATAATGTTACCTTCAACTTACTCTACAAGCCACTGCAATCTGGCTGGCACCTTTCAATTTCTATTCTATCTTCCATCTTTCTATTGGAGGTGTCTTGAAAAGGCCATCAGTGATGTGCAACATTAAATCCAGTCTTTTTCTTAAAAATCTCTTTCTTTTAGTCTTGTTTTTTTCTCTCTCTCTCTTCTCTGAACAGTATAATAACCTCCTAATGTGCCTCCTTGCCCCTACTTTTTTCTTTCCAATTTATCCTCCACATTGTCATTGCATAGAAGGCAACATAATACAGTGAAAAGTTCATGGGCTTGAAGTCCGAAAGGCCTAAGTTCAAATATCAGCTCTTTTCTGTAAATGACTTGATGCTGACCTCAATTTTGACACATTTGTAAGTGTGAATTATAGAACTTACATTGTGAAGTTGTTTTCAGAATCAAAAATAATAATGTCTGTAAAGTGGCTTATATATAATACAGTCATTTTGATTTTTGAAAAATCAACTCAGTTATGAACATGTCTCTCTTCTGTTAGTTACAGGATAAATCCCAGCCTCCTTAGCCTGACACACAGAGTCCTTCACAAGCTACAGCTTTTTTCAGTCTTAGCTTCTGCACCATCATCCCATGTTCTGAAAACACAGATGGGCATGTTTTTCTCCACACTTGGCCATTCATTTATGCCTCCATGTATTTGCATATATACTTCTCCATCTGTAATGTCCGTTGCCCTCCTATCTAAATGGCAGGCTCCCAATTTATTCTTCAGTACCTTATTTAAATATTCTCTCCCAGTCTGTTAGCCTCATTTTAATAACTTTTGAACAGCTTTGTACTGTTAAAGTGGTCTTCTATTTTTGGAGATTCTGCTCTTCATATGCTGTAACTTGCAAATATAGTTTGCAGCTCCTCTACTTAAAAAGTAGGTAATCTATAGAATCCAGTGGATATGGTGGAACTTATTTTCCTTATGGTCTGTTAACCCTGTTGTCAAGGGCAAGTTATTTCCATGTTAAAAACATAATTTTAGTTAAAAGTCCTCATTATAATAATTCTTGTTATGATGAAGGTATGGCAAGGTAAGCGTTCCCATATCACTTATGATGGAATACAAATTTTAGAGAAAACAGGTTTTTTTAACATATATTTGAACCAATATGTAAAATGTTTACAATATTTAACCCAGTGATTCTATTTCTGAAAATGTATTTAAAGAAAATAAAAATGTACATGTATACAGATTTATGTATAAAAGTGTTCATCATATAGTTATAGTGAAAAACTAGGCGGAACTTAGTTATCCAAAAATATGTTTTAGTTAAATAAATTATAATATATACACATAATAGAATACTGTGTGGTCTTTAAAGTTACATTTATGAAGCATTTATAATAAAACAAGATTTTTATGATATAACATTAAATTAAAAATACAAAATACAGAATACAAAAGCACATTTCAGTATGACCAAAACTATATTGAATATACAGTATACACACAAAAAAAAACTTTAAAAAAATGCTGAAATGTTAGTGATCATCTATACTTGTCAGGGGTAGCTACCTGTTGTAATAAACAAACTTCAATCTCTGTGGCTTAACAGTAAAAGTTTATTTCTTGTTATGTCATAGTGCAGTGTAGGGCTGGAAGGTGACTCTTCTCCATGCAATTATTTTGAGGAATGAGGCTCTTCCTAGAGACTGAGTTCTGATATGCACTCATTAGGCAGGTGAAGAAAGGAGGTTTCAGAAGTATGGCCTAGAATCAAGACATATCACTTCTGTCCATGCACCACTGGCCAGAACTCAATCATGTGACCTCATCTCTTTTCCCAAAGTTTTGAGAAATGCATTCCTAAGAGTAAGAAAAGGAGCTTGAATATTGACAGCATTAGCCTTTCTCATCTCTGAGAGAAAATCTAACAAATAATTTTTATTTCTTGACATTTTTATGTATTTTCCAAATTTCTCACAATAATTATATGATAAAGGAAAAAATGTATAATTAGAACCCCCCAAAGATTTAAAAGAAGCTACTCATTTAATTTGTGTGACATTAATTTACACTGTCTAAAGTATTTCCTTGGACATTCAAAAGGTAAAATTTGGTTAAGGCAAGAGTTGCTGTTATAAGATTTCATTATTGACACCATAAAAAATCCATACAACTGATAGTTTCAACTGATAGAATGGAAAGAGCTAAATAGTATTCCACAATTTCATTAAATATTATTTAAGGATAAGTTGTTGAGAAATCTAACTTTACTTATCTATCTATCTATCTATCTATCTATCTATCTATCTATCTATTTATTTCTTTATTTATTTTAATTTTTTCAACTACAGCACCTGGTATTCCAAGGTGGTCTCCCATCCAAGTATAACCAGGCCCGACCCTGATTAGCTTCCAAGATCAGATGAGATTGGGCACATTCAGGGTGGTATAGCCATAAACACAGAACTCTAACTTCAAATCAGTTTTTAGTAGAAAAAGATGGAGAGGTGGAAATATCTAAGACCAAAACTCGAACTTTAAACCTTTTTCTGTCCACACTCTATAGTTCTGTTGATCTCAAATTGAACTTACCAGAGAGAGAATGTTGGAGAAGGACAGTGGCCCATTCTTTCAGCTTCTCCCTTTAATATCTATAGGCCAACATTTATTTTGGATAGTATGAAAATATCAACTCCCCAACTATTGGGGTTATGGCAATCTTTTCTCCCTTCCTTCCTTCTTTCCTTCTTTCTTTCTTTCTTCTTTCTTTTCTTCCTTCCTTCCTTCCTTCCTTCCTTCCTTCCTTCCTTCCTTCCTTCCTTCCTTCCTCCCTTCCTTCCTTTCTTCCTTCTTTTTTTCCTTCCTTCTTTTCTTTCTTCTTTCCATCCTTTGTTCCATCTATCTATCCACCCAACCACCAATCCAAGAAACACTGATTGAGACTCTACAGGAAAAGAGGAAATATGCACTGTAATATTTTGGGGGGGGGGATCATCTATGTTTATTTTCTATGTGATGGTGAAATTCTTTCTCAATATGCGTAGTGCAGAGCCAGTACACTGACAGAAATATGTTCTATCTGCTCTACAATAGCTATTTTAAACACTGGGTCTGCTTAGATCCCAATCTGAGATCTTATATTAATCATTCTTTCTGTAGCTAGGAGAGTACCCCTCTACCCCCATCTGCTTAAATATACTATAATTTTTGTGCTTTCATTGCAATTCTTTGAGTTACATATTTCTTTATCCCCCTCCAACTCTAGCTGGATTGCGGAGTTAAGTTTATGATAATAAATTATAAACTAAGGAAAACATGTCTAAAAAAAGTCCTTAATAAAAAATTGAGTTTACAACCTGTTTTATTCTATAAAACTCTACTTAAAATTAGAAAAATCACATTTATTGCCCTTATCAGTTTATCAGATTGAGCAACACAGATTTTACTACAACCACTTGGATCATTAGTGTTTCATAATCATTAACATTTCATTACCCCCCTTTTTTTCAGAGCACAAAATGTCATTAGAAACATGTGAAATATTTAGGAATCATATAAAATGTACAAAATAACATGAAAAATACTCGTTTTTACAGGTAAGAGAAAAAGTTCTTAAAATGTCCTATTCATTTTTAATTAGAATTTTAAAATCTTAGTTAAACACTAAAGTCAATCTTGCCTAATTGAGAGAAATTTGCCATCTCTCTCTCCTCACTTAGTTTTTTTCTCTCTAATTTACATTCTTGTCTTGACATAGTTGGTTTCAGCCGCCAAGCCAGGAGAGTCAGTACATAGGACTTTATTAAATGTGTTTAGGATTATTTGATAAAAAACTTCATATTATATTAATACAGAGAACATTAGAGTTCCCAAACTGTCTGGCAAAACAGGTCGAATTCTCTAGGTATTTTTTTTACCACACCCTCCCTTTTCCACGAGACTGACTCAGGGATTTATTCACTCTGTAGGTATGCTAATGGCTTTACTAAGTACACAAATTATGTTATGTACTACATAAAAAATTCTCTTTAGACACAGTCCATGACCAGCAGGTTCGTAGCCTTTATTTAGCAATGGTACTTAAAAGAAAACAGAAATAACTGAACTTTTGCTGACAAGTATGCTGTATTATACTAAAAAAAAGTTATAATATTTTTATTTTCAATTAGTATTTCTGGGGATGATAAGTTTGACCATGCAGTAAGAGAAATAAAATATTATTTATTTCACAAAAGCATTTTTTATAATACAGATATGTTCTTTTTAAATGAGTGCACTTTGAGACTAGATTAACCAGATATTCGAGGAGAGTATCAATGCCTACTATTCGAAGTTAGAGTCCCTCAGTGAGGTTCAGTTACATGAGAGACCAATGTCCAGTCATTTACCCCCAAAGAAAGAATTTAATAGGCTTTACAATGTCATTTTCTAATAACAATTGAGTGAGTTATATTTATACACTGTTCAGAAAAGCTAACACATATCCATGTTGGAACTGAAAGACGGATAGAAATAATCGGTACTTTCTGGCAATGGTTTGGATTAAACAGCAATGTTAATTCTCATTGTAATGCTATACATTTTCTGATTATCTCCTTGTTCCCTGAGATGAGAAGAAAATTCTAGTCATGAGAAGATGGAGATTCATCTTTCCCTTTTAATTTTGGTTAAAAAAAAAAAAAGTATTAGCAGTTCTCAGAACCAAGCTGGCTTACTTTGGCTTATGTTTTTATTTGCTCTTTTCTCCCCAGCTTTGCCTTCTTTGTGCCTATTTTTCCTTTTCTGCCTCTTCTGAGTCATATGTTGACATAACTCAGTGTGAAGCCTGGGGTTTGCAGAGACTTGGACACGAAGTCCAGGTACACAGAGATTTTTGTCTGATAACACCACAAACACTCCGCCTGCAGACTTCCTACACTCGAGACATAATATTCATAATATTTTCAAACACCAATTTGCCAAGCAGGTTGGCTGTGAATGCTCCAGCCTGCTGGTAGTTTGTCAGAGTTGGGATGCTGCTCTCTATCCTTCTGACTCTTGGGCTTAATTCTCAGTTTTGCCACACTAACAAATATAGCTTCCTTTTGAAGTGGAGAGTCTAGATTTTTCTCCCCCAGGCTGTGGAGAGAATTTAAAAGAATGAACTGCTTTATTCTAAACTTTTATTTTTCATGAAATACAACCCACAACTCATCTTAGAAATAAAAGCCCCTCAAATTTTCAACTGTTGAAAGTTTGAGTCTGAGGTGCTATGGCATCTTCTTGATCACTAGATAACTTTGTTTCCTGTCTTCTCTGTTTATAATTTGGAAGTTACCTGTACTTAATGCCATCATTCCTGGTTGAAGTTTTCAAATATGAACACTGATGACTTTACATCCTTATTTAAATCTCTTCTACCCCATCCTACCCTCACATTTTTCTTAATCCTTTTCTGCTTCATCTACAGGTGATAGATGTAGATATCAGATACAGTGAATGAGAGGGAAGGAAACAGAACAGGGAAAGAAAGGGATAGATAGAAGAAAACAAAGTGAATGTGTGGAAAAGACAATCAAATATATATATATTTGATTATATATATATTAGACCATTTGGGTTCTGTCATAAATCAAAACAAATCAAATTGATAAGTTTTCATAAAGAAACTATCTACATTTAAGACTGGCAAAGGGTATGAATAAGGAAGTATTAAGTCTCTCTTCAATACACACACACACACACACACACACACACACACACACACACACACACCGGTGGGATTTGGTAATCAATGTAATCATGTAAGAACAAGTGGTTTCAAAGATAATGATTCTGAGTCAACAGAATGTCTCTGTCTTTGATTTAGACCAGACATTGTCTGTTATTTGGCTTTAGACGTGTCTTAAAGTCCCTTTTAGGTGTGGTCTCACTGAAGCCAAGATATTAAGGCAAAAACAGACATGCCTTCCCCCTTTTGATGTTCATGTTACTTTAGCACAAAAATACACCCAGCATCTCTGGTCCACGGTGGTAGACACTCCATGATCTCTTAACTTTAAATAGACAGATGGATAAATAGATGGTTCTTTCCCTTACTCAGCACTACTCAGATTTTCATAAGAAAGGGCTTTTTAGTTTGGGGCTCCACATCTTAAGAGAACTCTGAAATTTGGAGATGATTCAGAAAAGACTATGAGTGTTGATGAGAGGGTTGGGAAATGGAACTTATAAGAAAGAGTTAAAGACATTGGGATTGCTTATCTTGGAGGAGAGAAGAAAGGTAACCTAATAACAGTCTTGCAGTGTTTGAAGGTATATAATATGCATAATGGTTACCAGCTGTTTTCCTTCTCCATCAAAGAGAATAAGAGGCCAAGTTCTCACACTGCCTATATCAAATACAGAAAAACGTTTCTTGTTGGTGGTAGTGACAGTGTTAAAAAGATAAACTGGTAACTGTCAAATTTATAAAAAAAACTTTTTTGGAGTTATTTTAAATATAGATAGAATGTGTTGTTTGGGTGGGTTTTTTTTGTATTTTGGGGTTTTTTGGTCTTATATCTTCTGAGAATTGAAAGATAAAATATCATGGTTCTTGATATTGCATCATGATTTTATAAGTCTGTAAGAATGTAAACTTGTTTTAAGAGAATAAGTGTAGCTAATGACCAAGAATCATAGAATCTGTGATCTACTTTTCACTGAATAAATGAAATCAAGACAAGGAGATATGATTTCCCTAATGCCTTTAGATGCAAACTTTTTAGAATGATGCTTTCCCAGAGAAATACGGCTGCTAATTGACATAAAAAAAGGGGAAATCAAGAGACAGCAGAAATTTAAAATTATACAATTGGTACTAAAATTATGTAGGTACTAAGAACCTTAGTTAGAATTGTACTGGCGCGCGCGCGCACACAGACACACACACACACACACACACAATCCCAGATTATTTTTTTGTAACTATTTCTTCCAAGTTGATTTTTTGAGTGGTGAGTTTACTTTCATTCTTTAACAAGTGAATATCTAATTTTCTCTGCACCATTTATTGAAGAAACTGTCTTTTCTCCATTTGATGGATCCTTCATCAAATATTAGTTGACCATATATGCTTGGGATAATTTCTGGACTCTCACTTCTATTCCATTGGTCTGTATGTCTGTTTCTATGCCAATATTATACTATTTTGATTATTATAGCTTTATAGTATAGCTTAAAATCAGAAAGTGTGATGCCTTCTGTTTTGTTCTTTCTTGAGATTTCTTTGGCAATTCAGGGTCTTTTATGGTTCCACATAAATTTTAGAAAATTTTCTTCCAACTTTTATAAAAATGCCTGTGGAATCTTGATAAGGACTGAATGGAATCTATAGATGGCTTTCAGTAGTATTGTTATTTCAGCAATGTTAATTCTTTTAATCTGTGAACACAGGACACCTCTCCATTTATTCGTGTCTTCTTCAATTTTTTCATTAATGTCTTATAGTTTTGAGTGGAGATATTTCACCTCCTTGGTTAAATTTATTCCTAAGTATTTTAGGGTTTTTTTTGTTACTGTTGTAAATGGAATAGATTTCTTTAGTTTTTTTTTTTCCCAGAAAAATGCTTGTTGCACATTTGAGTAAGCACATAGAACTTTGCATTTCAAACTTAAGCAGAAAACAGATCATCTGTTATGAAAATGTGGTCTTAATAATCTTCAGTGGAAATATAACAACATGAAAGTCTTCAGATTAAATTCTAAAAGGAAAGGGTTAGGTTTTTGTCTTTCACGTTTCATTCTAGAAGAATAAGATACTTATTTAACATAGTAGTAGCTTTTCCTTAGGGATCTTTTTGAAACTTAATTAACGTGGGAAAGTAAAAATGTTTTTAATCTTTGTCATAGATGTTTTCCAGTGTTCAGTAAGGTAGAGTGGGTGGTATAATGAACCCCATGAACCTATGATCAGTCATTCAACAATGATTAATTTTACATTCCTGCTTTATCTACTCTCTTTCTTCTCTTTTTGTTGTTGTTGTTGTTTTGTTTGTTTGTTTATTTGTTTGTCTTTTGTGCCATTTAAATGCACGCAGGTTTTGTTTGGGAATTAGTAATATTGTTAGTATCTCAAGTATAAGTATTATTAGTCAATATACCTAGACTTTTATACTGATTAACATTTTGTTTCAGAACATTAGGTATATTAGTTTCCTATTGCTACTGTAAAAAATGACCACAAACTTTGTGGCTTAAAACAACACAAATTAATTACTTTGAGCTCTGGAAGACAAAGTTTGAAATGAGCTGAACAACAAGGTGTCAGCAGCTGGGCTGTATTAACTTCTAGAGATTTTAGGGAGAATATGTTTCTTTTCTTTCTTCCATTAAATTACTCTCACACTTTCTCTGTTTCCCTTTTTCCCATATAAAGACCCTTGTGATTACAATGGGCCCACTTGGAGAATCTCCCCATCATAAGGTCAGTTGATTAGCAAGCTTAATTCTATCTGCAACCTTATTCCCCTTTGCTATGTAACCTAACATATTCACCTGTCCCCAGCATTAAGAAGTGGACATCTTTGGGGACCGTTATTCTGCCTTCTACACTGAGCACATTTTACATTGATTCATGAACACACATATGAGTCTTTTGTATTAAATATTTAATGTAGATTTAACAATTGCCAAGAAATAGAAAAGAGGTATTTTGCCAAATCCAATGGGTTGAGTCTATCTTTAAATCTGTGGACTGATTATTTAACTCACTGTTGAATTTTAATAAATGCAGTAGTGATTCTCATCTCACATTTTGGAGAGTAAAGTTAAACGACAACAAAAACAACTAAAATAACCATTTGGTAGAAAACAGATCAAATACAGATGAAACAGTTTACAGACAGATTGGGAATTATAATTTGGAATCTTAATATTACAACCTATACATTTATTTATTCCAGATTATTTTTGCAGCTCTGTTGCCTAGGATACCTCAACCATCTTAAATGTTAGCTACTTTCTCTCTGGATTCTCAGTTTTTACTTCAACAGACTGCCCCAGGCCCCCATGCCATATGCCCAAACACTCAATTTTCTTCTATTTGTACCCTAACATTATGCTTAAAGGGGAGGCCTCTTAGATTTGTTCTGTGTCTTATAGCAGAGAGAGATGGTGTGATCTTACTGCTGCCACCAGCAGTAAAGTTGTAGATTGAGAGACTACAGATGTGAAGCAGATGTGTATAATGATTATTTTTAAAATTCCATGTAGAGACCTAATAAAAAAGTGACTGTGATAAATGTTTATATGTTTGGCACTCATATTATTTAGACAAAATCATCAACTTATTGTGTTTTTCAATCTACCTTATATATTTTATTAAGAGCAATTTATTACTACATTTTTTTGCTTACATTTAGGCGAATGATAGCTTTGCCTTCCTTCCAATTCTTTTTTCAGGATGAATTGGTTTACCACTTTCTTTTTCTGGTCTAGGTAGAGTTTTTTTTTTCAAAAAAAAAAGGGAAATATTTTCCTTAAGAGGGGCATATTCCAAAGAGGAAGCATAGGCATTAGACTTATATGGAATCCCAACTACGACACTTAGGCTAGTTAGTATCTCTGAGCCTTCTTCTCCAATATGCAAAATGGGGCTAACAATATAATTCATAAGACTGCTGTGAGGAAAAGCTGGGATAATGTATTAGAAAGAAGCTAACGCAGTGTCTGGTACATCAAAGATCTGTTCTCTTTCCCTGCCTATGGAGGAGGTGGCCATGCCACTGGAAAAACACTCTTTGGACCATGTAAATTTGTTTTTAAATAAAATCGGTTCTCTATTTGTGGCTATCATGTAAAAATGTCTGGATAGATGTTTATAAAATTTGTAGGTTATCGTTTAGAAAGGTCTGCCTTAGAACTTAGGTTATGTGGTGTGCACTAAAAATCATGTGAGAGGCCCTGAGTCACCTTGGAGAAATAGGCAGTCACCATCCAGGAGCTGAAAGTGGGTTTTAATGAGGGGTCTGACTAACTACCGTTTAAGAGAGGCCTATCATGAAAAAGTTAAAAATCACATGATATCACTTATATGTGGGATATAAACCTAAAAGCAACAAATGAGCAGGACAAACAGAGACTCAGGGACATGGACTATAGGCTAGTGGTTACCAGAGGACTAGAGAGTAGTGGTTAGTAGTGGGGTGGGGGAGGAGAGGGAAGATGACAGGGTAAAGGGGGCCAAATAAAGGGGGTTGGGGGGTGAAGTGGATAAAGGAGATCAAATATATGGTAGCTGAAGGAAACTGGACTTTGGCTGGTAAACACACAATAGAATATACAGATATCAAATGATAATGTACACCTGAAAATTATATAATTATATTAACCAAAGTTACCCCAATAAATTTAATTTTTTTAAAAAAGAGAAGCCTGTCATATTTAGTGATATTTTCCAACATTATTGATGGAAAACAATAAAACAATGATTGTAAATAAGTCTCCCAAATGGCAAGTCACAAGGCTCTGCAAAGTAGGTGTGATTTGTGATCAAACTGCCTTTTATGTGAGCAGCTTTTTTGTGGATTTCTCTGGACAGAAGTATAGCATGAACCTGCTTTTTAATGAATGATGGTTACTGAGTCTTTCAAACAAGCCAGGATAGCTGACATGAGATGTGGGTTTTTTTTTTCAATTTCTCCACCATCCATAAATCATAATATCTGTGATTCTTCTGCATGGAACACATGGCCCTTCTTTTGCATGTGGGAAAAAATGTAGTCTTCTGGAGAGAAAAGGAGACTCAGAGAACTATTTAAGAAAAATCTGCTGACTAAATCAGAAGGCTGAGAGGAAAACTTTTTCTAATATAATAAAGGGTAATAACTTAGTAAGAATTACACCGGCAGTTAAACAATTGTTTCCAAGGCTAGGAAAAGACAAATATTCTATGTGTAGGAGGGAATGGGTGTTTCAGATTTATTAACATGGATTTGAGGGTTTGGGTTGTTTGTGTTCGTGGTAAAGAGCTCAGACGGAAAGTCTTTGTTTATTGCCTGAAGATTTAGGAAGTCAATTTGTTTCTTGTTTTCTATCTTGTCCACAGATAATATCTTTTTTTTAAATAGGATACTAGATTGCATGAAGTTAAGAAAATGTGGTTCAGGAAAATTACCTCATTGAAATAGACCTTAGGATGTTCTTAATTCATAGGAACATTAGAAAATTTTCAGAGTGCCTCACCAACCAAGGAGATAAATGTTTAAGGCAGGGTTTCATGCTATGCAAACCTCTGTGGCTACAATAAAATTGTGTACTTATTGTAAGTCCATTTTAAAACCACTTTCTAAATCAGATCTGTATTGAGTGACAGAAAAAAGAAAGTGTATTAAACGAACCAAATAAATAGTTAATACCACAAAGTCTTCCTCATGTATAATCAAAATTTAGAAATAAAAGGTTATACTATATTTGACTTAGCTTTAGATAAAATAGAAAACAAGGAAGAAAAAGAGGTCTCTGTTTTGAAAAGGTAGGCTGGCTACAATTTGGTTGATAAGACAATTTCACAAGCAAAGATTTTGAAAGAATACATGAGAGGAAATTGCAATAGTAGAAGACGACGTGATTAAAGCATTTCACAAGAATTTCAGAAGAACCAGGGTCAAAATGAAGTCAATCTGACAGCTTTCAGCAGGAGGTAGGAGGCAGATAGAAAGAAAGGGGGTGGGAAGAGAGATAGGTCCAAGTCCAAGGTTCCTCTAGGACAACTGCTGAATCAGTTGGCAAACCTTCCGCGGCATTTAGGAAGAGCTCTGGCTAGGAGCCCTGAAGCGGGTGCATATGTGTGAAAATGTTGTTGATTCCTGATGCCTCAAGCAAGTCTGAAACAGTTCAGATAGAAAACAAAAAGCAAAAATGACCAGTTTACCTCTTATTTTAACTCCACTTTAAAAATAAAATCTTATATGTTTGTTAGTGTTTTAAACTTATCAAAACTTTTTGTGGTTATTACATCCTCAGTTCTTATGTGTCTGATACACTCAAACAAGTTATGAATGTGACAGAGAGTGAGATGAGAGAAAGAAAATAAATATTCTCAGGCTGAGGTTCTGTGGAAATCGAGATGGGGTGCTATTCTTAGCATGGAACAGGGCATTGAGGGGCCAAGCCTGGTGAACATGGTCAAAAGGGAAGTTGGGCCTGAGGGAGCTCTTTCTGGAAAATAGTGGCCATGAGTTGCCTACTCACAGACCATCCGCTGACAAACATATGTTACCTCTTTAATCCTAGAATAGGTAGTGTAACTCCCATTTATGGTTCAAGTAACTGAGACTCTGAGACGTTAAGTAACTTGCCTTATAGCCAGCAGCGGTGAAGCTGGAATTCACGTTTAGACCTGTCCGATCCTAAATGCATGTTTTCCGGCGATGTGCTTTACCCACATTGGAGTCTCATCATTTTTGAAGTGACGCTCGTTATCGAATGTTTACTTCACCCCGATCAAGTGTAGGACAAAAATGTTTTTTAGTTTTATTTTTAGTTTTCATATTACTTGTATCACGGCTTCCTTCTACTCACAAAAGTATTTGAAATTATCAAGTATAAATGATCCTTTAAGTTAACTATAAATGATAGCTCAATATATTTTGCTATCTTGAATCAGTTCTGCAATTCTATTAGTGTATCAGTGTAGATACACTTTCATAGAGTTTGAAGGAGATGAGCGGTATTGGAAAAAAATCCAGCTGCTGGTAATTTCCCCCAACTACTTCTTTAGCTACTCTTCAAACTCATTTGCTCATGTCTTGTAGTAAATGAATCCTGGATATAATATTTAATTGGAAAATATTCTATGAGAGAGCCAACTTTGAAAAATCAGAAACACTGACTATTTTAAAAATCAAAGACTAAAACCTGCAGAGGCTGTGAAGGCCTCATTCATTGGATGTGATTCAGCCACACGTGTTTCCAGCTGGGGCACACTTTTTTTAGCCCTTTGAATGGAGACAGCTTTCTACTTTCTCGACTTTGATCACTTTGGTGTCAGGGTCCAAGTGATTTAAATTCAGTGGTCATCTTTCAGCCTTTCCATGAGATAAGTCAGTTCCTCTAATCCAGCAGGTAAATGGCACAAAGTTTTAGTTTTAGGCAATTATAATTTTAACCAAAGACCGTAGGGACGGTTGTAAGAGAAAAAATCTCCACTGCATACTTTTATACACTTTCTGATGAATTTTCCATCAGAGTGCTTAAAAAACATTTTGATATGTCATCAGAATTTAAGACAAAAAGTGGTGAGAAGCCTTCTAGTAATCTTTATATTCTACTGAAATATGCATGACCAGCACTAGGAGAAAGAGAGGAAGTGGTTTGTCCTCTACACCTTCATCTGTCTTTTCAATAGTCCCTCCCACCCTGCTGTGTAGCCTTTTTACCATTCTGAGCCCCACCTTTTGGCTCTGCCACCGGAACTGCATTTCTTTTGGATAAATGTCGCACACTCCAGAATTTGATCTTCCGTTGCTCTGCCAATTCTTAACTGTTCTCTTTTCTCAAGACCTAGTTAAGAGACTAATCTGTTAAACTATTCAGTCTGTTAAACTAATTGTGTGTACCTATTAATGAGTGATAGGGGCTATGAAGGGAGGCTTCTTCCAGATTCAGCTGATGGTCTACACATAAATGAGTGACTCTCCAACTAGAAGCCACTAGAAGGTTGTTTTTTTTTTTTTAACATAGTGTATTTTCTTGGTATCATTAAAATCACAAATTCTTCATGCCCATTTCTCTGCCTGAGTATAGATTACAGGAACCATTCACAGCCAGGGCTACAATATAAAAGACACAAAAGAGCCCATTAGCCCTAAATCCACTCAGAACATGAAAGTGCCTTCTAATGCAGACACCTAGAAAAGAAAGCAGAGGCTCATAGCTTCCTCAGCCTTTGGGGGAGCGTAATCAGAGAATCTGACTTTCAGGGTCAGAATATTAATTTGTTTATTTTTTTATTTCTTCAATATTTACATTTCCTAAGCGAATATGGTTAAATGCATGAACAACCCCACCATTTTCAGTCAGAAGAGTCAATTTGCGACAGAGAAAAACAAAACCAGAGATTGTGAAATAAAGACATTCTAAGATGCTTTTTTTACACACGTGCAATTATTTATTTCCCTAACGTTGATATAAAAGAGAAGAAATAAATTTTTTTAAATGTATTTTTATGAATATGCATCATTTAATTACCAGCTAAGTGATAGTTTTATTCCACAAAAAGCTATCATAGATTTTAGGGTAATGACAATAAACAATAGTAATATTTGAGTATTTATTATATGTCAAGTAACTGTACTATGTTCTTAGCATGTATTTGTACATTTAATCATTAAGAAAAAATCTATTAGATTTTTTGTTATTATCTAATCAAGTTTATTATTATTGTTATTGTTATTATTTTTATTGTTAAGGGGCAACAGAATTTATTTGAATCAAAGAATAGCTATTCAGGAAGCATTGGCTCAGGCAGAAGCCCAAATAATCTTCCAATTAGGAGACAAAAATGACAGGTATTTATGAGAAAGGGAAGGGAAACTTATATCAATATAAGGAAAGCATTTCTATCGGTGCAGATACTAACATAGTGATGCTAATTCTAGACAATTAAAAAATTTTTTAGTCCAGTAACCATCAGTTCAGTAGTCATTTTATCTGCTCCCTTGCTCTCTTTCCAAATAGTTTTTTTGGGTATAAGGGTGCTGTAGGCCCAGTCCAAAGAATATTCTGCCCTACTCTAACATTCCTAAGATTTGAGGCATAAGACATGCAAAGAAGTTCCAGCACGGTAGCTCTAGCTCCATTTTAAAGTGGTTCCATTTATATGTATATTTTAAATAATTTTTTATTTTTCAATTAGAGTTAACATACAATAATATATTAGTTTCAGGTGTACAATTTAGTGATTCGACAGTTATATAATTACAAAGTGATTGCTCCAACAAATCTAGTACCCATCTGACACCATACTTATTATAATATTATATTACAATATATATTGACTATATTCCTTATGCTGTACTTTACATCCTCATGACTATTTTGTAACCACCTATTTATACCTCTTAATCCCATCTTCCTCTTCACTCATCCCCCACCACCCCTCCCATCTGGCAACGATCAAAATGTTCATTTGCTTTGTTTGTTCGTTTATTTTATAGATTCTTCACATAAGTGAGATCATAGGTGTTCGTCTTTTTCTGTCAATTATTTCACTTAGCATAATACCCTCTAGATCCATCCATGTAGTTGCAGATGGCAAGATGTCATTTTTTTTTTTTTATGGCTGAATAATTGTCTATTGTATAAATCTACCACTTCTTTTTTATTAATTTATCTATTGATGGACACTTAGGTGGCTTCCATATCTTGGTTATTATAAATAATGCTGCAATGAACACATGGGTGCATATGTCTTTTTGAATTAGTGTTTTGGGTTTCTTTTGATAAATACCCAGGAATGGAATTATTGGGTCCTTCTTTGTCTCTTGTTATAATCTTTGTTTTAAAGTATATTTAGTCTGATATAAATATTGCTACCCAGTTTTTTTTAAATTCTATTTTCATGAAATATTTTTTCTTTTCTTTTACTTTCAGTTTATGTGTGTGTCTTTCAATCTGAAGCGAGCCTCCTATAGCCGACATATATAAAAAGAGTCTTGTTTTCTTATCCATTCAGCTACCTTATGTCTTTTTTTGTTTGTCTGTTTTGTTTTTAAATAGAATTTTATTTTTTGGAGCAGTTTTAAGTTCATAGCTAAATGGGAGGAAGGTACGAACATTTTTCATATATTTCTTGCTCCCACATATGCATAGCCTTCCCCATTATCAACATCACTCACTGAAATGGTACATTTGTTGTAATTAATAAACCTACATTGAGAAATCATAATCAACCAAACTTCACAGTTCATTGTGGTTCACTCTTGGTGTTGTACATTCCATGGGTTTGTACAAATGGACAATAACATCTGTATGCATCATTATAATATCAGATAGAGCCTTTTCACTTCCCTAAAAATTCTCTACTCTGCCTGTTCACTCTCACACTACCTCCATTCTCCACCAACAATTGATCTTTTGACTTTCTTCAATGTTTTGCCTTTTCTAGAATGTCATATAGTTGGAATCATACAGTATGTAGACCTTACAGAATGGCTTCTTTCACTTAGTGATGTGCATTTAATGTTCCTCCATGTCTTTTCATGGCTCAGTTGTTTATTTCTTTTTAACACTAAATAATATTACATTGTCTGGATGCACCGCACTTTATCTATCCCTTTGCCTGCTGAAGTACATTGTAGTTGCTGTCAAGCTTCAGCAATTATGAATAAAGCTGCTATGAACATAGCATACAGGTTTTTGTGGTTTTAAGTTTTCATCTCCTCTAAGTAAATGCCAAGTAGCACCATTGCTGGATTGAATGGAAAAAGTATGTTTAGATTTGTAAGTACTGCCAAACTGTCATTCAAAGTAACTGTACTATCTTGGATCTATACCGGCAATGTATGAGAGTACCCCTAAGATACGATGTTGGTATGCTTGATGTTGTCCCAGAGACCCCTTAAACTATCCTCATTATTTTAGATTCTTTTTTCCTTTTGCTGTTCTATTGGGTGTTTTCTGCTACTTTATCTTTTAAATCAGGGGTCCCCATCTCCCGGGCTGCAGACTGGTATAGGTCCATGGTCTGTTAGGATCCAGGCTGCATAGCTGGAGGTGAGCATTGGGCAAGCAAGTGAAACTTCATCTGTATTTGCAGCCACTCTTCAGTGCTAGCATCACCACCTCAGCTCCAGCCCAGATCATCAGGCATTAGATTCTCATAGGAGCACTGGTCCCTGGTGCCAAAAAAGTTCTAAATCGCTGATTCAATCCTCTGCTTCATGTAATCTGTTGATTCCCTCTAATGCATTCTTCATTTTAATTATTATATTCATTTCTAACTGACTCTTTTTTAAATAAGTTTTTTATCTCTATTTTTTTTCTTTTCTATCTCTTTGTTAAAGTTCTTACTGAGTTCATCTACTATTCCCATAAGTTGATTGAACATCTTTATAACCAGCGTTTTGAACTATGTTTCTGGTAGATTATTTGTCTACATTTTGTTTAGTTTATCATTTATTTATTTATTTATTTATTTATTTATTTATTTATTTATTTTAAGTAAATAAATAAGAGCTTTGTTCTTATTTTTCATTTGAGAAATGTTTCTTTGTTTCCCCATTTTGCCTGCTTCTCTGTTTTTGTTTCCATGTATTAGATAGAGCTGCTATTTAGAGAGATTCATTATTGCCCTCATTTTCCAGGTGAGAAAACAAATCTTTTACCTACATTTATTGAACATTAATATTTTGTTATGTTCTCTATGTATATATGTATGTCTGTGTATATATACATCTGCATATATATATATATATATATATATATATATATATATATATATAGTGTGTGTGTGTGTGTGTGTGTGTGTGGTGTGTTTTGGAAAAATCATTTGAAAGTAAGTTGCAGAAAAACTCTATCTTTAAAAACAATTATATTCTATCAAGGATTAGACACTGCATTGCTATATTTGTTTGTCATATTGTTTTAGTTCCCATAATCTAGAAAAATCTTTTTTTGTCTTTTGAGACAATAATATTTTTGAAGAAATTAATCCAATTTTTTTGTAGAATATAATAGAACATAAATTTTGCTGTTTTCTTATGCTTAAAATTAAGTTAAATGTTATTATTTAAGAATACCACATAGATGATGTGTACTTCCCATTACTTTCCATTAAAAAACACTTAACATCAATTTATTTGGTTAACCATAAAATTTCTCTGTTGTAGAGATACACTTTCCTCTCTTTTTTTTGATGCTCAGATTGAACCAAAATTGGACAATGAAAATCCTTTTAAGCCCAGTTCAATGTTTGTTTGAAACGTATTTATTAAAACTCGAGCATTTTCTTGCTTTTTTTTCTCAACAATTACTTTGTATTTTTCCTACCCTGGACCTGGAATCAACCATTTTTCCAAGGAGCTTTAGTTTTTCTTAATGAGAAAAGATATTGGAAATTAAGATCTGGACTTTATTAATTAATAAAGGACTGTCATTTTTTTTTTCTTTTAAAATATTCATTCATTCATTCATTTATCTTTGTGGTAAAAAATCACAAAACATAAAATTACTATCCTAATCATTTTTAAGCATACAATTAGAGCTATCATTGATTTTAGGTCTTTTCAAAGGACCCAAAATATAAATAAGTATAAACAGAAATACAAGTGTGTATGTATTTATATGCATGTATGTATTATTTATATTATTTTAAATTATAAGTTCACATTAATATCATAAGGTTTTTTTCACCTTACCTCATTCCGTATTTCTAGTTTCCTTTTCCCACAATGAGAACCTTGGTTCTCAACAATGTATTAATTTCTTCCTTTTATATTATACACAAAATAGTTTGTTACCACACCAGTATCACTACTAACAAAAACCTACTGAGTTTAAGATTTTTTTTGTTTTTATACATTTCACTAAGAATGTGAAAGAATTCATCTCTCTAAGAGTATATTGTGAGAGTACTATGTTCAAGTTATTTAAATTATAATTTGTAACTTTTATAATGTTCAGCTTTTAATTTTCTTCTTTTATTTAATTACATTTTCTGAAATAGTGTTTCCATGTTTCAAAAGTCACTCCCACAGAGCCTGTGTTCTTAACCTATATATTTTTTCTTAACCTATATATTTTTTATCATTTATTCATTCATTCCTTCACAATGAGAACCAGGTTTAGTTCTAGATATTGAAATATAGATGTGAGCTGGAAGGCAAGATCTCTGCTGAGGTAGGGTAGTTAGAGAAGATAGATAAGAAACAAATAATGAAAGAAGATAATTTTAGAGACCTATGGGGAAAATCTTAAGAAAATAAAACAGAAATTAGGATTAGTGGTAGAAAGAGCTATTTGGATTGAGAAATCCAAGATATCCTTTCTGGACTGAGACCTAAGTACAGAGAAAAACAAATCAGGCTTCTAGGCAGAACAAGCAAAAATGCCCTAGATAATAACAGTGAATGAGACAAAGACTAGTGAGAGGTGGGAGAAAAGAGACTGTCCGATGCTCCAGGAAGGGATTTATAAACTGTGGTTAAAAAGTCAAGATTTTAGTCTGAGTTACAGGAAACCAGAGGGTTTTATAAGCAGAGAAGGATAAGATCTAGATGATGTTTTTGAAAGATCACTCTAGTTGCTATGTGGAGACTAGATCATAAGCGGGCAAAGATGGAAGGAGGAAGGCCCATGTTTACAGCAGGAGACCCCTGACGAGCAAGGGAGAGGATCCTGGCTTAAACTGAGGCAGTAGCAGAAAAGATGGAGAGAACTGGATAAATCCAGGATATATTTATCAAAAAACCCCCTGGACAGGGGGCAGAAGGGCAACCAAACTATTATTTTGGCAATCAGAATGTTCTAATTATAATAAAATAAATAAAATGTTTTGTATATTAAAATTCATGAGACATAGACTTTTAATTTTTTTTCTGACTTTGAAACAATCTTCAATGTACAGAAAAATTTAAAGTACAGTACACAGAATTCTTTTGTTTTTTCCCCTGCTTTTTACCATTTGGGAATAAGTTGGTGCCATAATGCTTCATTATACCCAATCTCTTTATCCTATAAACAAGAATGTTTCCTTATATAACTTCTATGTCATCATCAAAATTAGGCAGCTCATATTGCTTTTTTAGGATGCTTTAATTCTCCAATTCCATTTAAGTTTTGCCAATATTTATTTATTTGCTCAATTTTCCTGTATATGACCAATTTGCTGCCCCTTAAACCAAGCAGATAATCCCATCAACCCAACACCCTGTTGCAGGCAGGCCCCTCTCCCCATGTGGATGTCCTCCTTCTCACTTGTTTAGATTCTAATACTCCGAAATGGGTTACCCTTGTGTGAACACCAACTCGAACTCTGAGACTCCAGACCAAGCCAGTGCTGCAAAGCTCCTCCTCTTCCCTCAACCGTGGACATCATTTCCAGCTTGCTCGGGCTCCAACAGCATGTCAGTTATTCCAACCTTCCAAATTGTGTAGACACTCTCCTCACTTGACACTCCATGTTGGGCTAACCCTATCGTGGACATCCTTCTGACTCAGCTCAGGGTTTACTACCCTACCCTGGGCCAGCATTCCTAGTGAGAATGTTCTGTTCACACAATCACCCAGTGGAGGGTTCCACATTTACACAGGTGGTCCCCACCCAACTCAGGCTCCAGCATCCCATTGTAACTGTACTCATGGTTGCCCTCTTCACCATCTTGGAAGCAGCACCCTGTGCTGAGACAACATGGCTGCCACCTCCCCCAGAACACATGACTGCCTTTTTCAGTATCACCTAACAATTTTTTGATATAATTGTTCAGTAAGGAAAGAGAAGAGGGAAGGGAAGGAAAAGAGAGAGAAAAAGAGAGCATTTTGAAAAAAACGTTCTGAAGTTGAATAATATCATACAGAGAGAGGCAACCAAAAATCACATCATACAACAATCAAATTGAATTCATGATACTTCAAGGCTAGCATTATAAATGAAACTTATGAAATTAAAGAGTACCATGACTTAACCAAGAAAAATCTCTAAAATTAAAAAAAAAATGGAAAAAGCATACTTAATACTTTCAGTTAAACTTTAAAGAGATTTTGTATAGTTTTTAAAACACAATTTACAAACTTTTTTGAAACTGTGAATATTAAGCATTGAACATCTTTATTTTCCAAGTAACATCTTAGGATTTTAAGAAAAAGTAGAAACATTTTTGGAAGGCTTGCATTTTTTCCAGAGGAAATCTTAGAGGAAAATAAATGTCAGTCTGATATAAAAACTAAGTAATTTGGGTCACTGTTATGGAGAAAAACACCAACACCTATTACTTTTATTACCAATAAAGTACAATTTTATTTTTACAATTAGAATTTTTATCCCTCTCCATCATAGTGAAAACTGTTTGCTATGTGCTTTGTATTTGAACAAAGACATTTGTAATGGCAGAAAGTATCATTTCAAATATCCCAATGGTTCCAGGCACAGGCAAAAACAATATATATTTAAGAAAAGAATATCCCTCTGAATTTTAGTTTTCTCTCACTCAATGAAATAATTAAGATTTAGAAAATCACTAAAGTGTAAAAGTGAGGAAAAAAGAAAAAAGAACACAATTTGGAAGTTATTTTTTACATTGGCATAGAAAAGAATTATATTAATAGTTATTACTTGGAAAATTCTTGCTTAGTAAGTAAACTCATATTCTTCAAGTCTGTCAGTCTCTGAAAATAAAAAATAAAAATAAAACAAAATGAAAAAGTAGAATACAAAGAGTGTAATGACAAGTTTCAAAAGATTCTGATTTTATATCTTATATAAGCTATACGAAGTATAGAACTTAAATGATCTGTATAATTTAACTTTAAAGTATATCTTTCTCATATCTTTGGTATTTATTTTGAATGCATATGAATTCATTGCTCCTGGAAACAACCTTCTTCATTTTGCTTTCATTAGGTATAACTCTATTCCTACAGCTTTATAGGCCTTCAAAACATGAAGATGCCTCAGGACTCATAGGCAAATGCTCAATGGCATGTAATGGGCCACTCTCCTCTAGATGCCTGTAAGATCATATTCTCAGCAAACTGGCACAATCCAGATAAGGGATGGGATGTTTTAATATAGTTTCAGGGAGAAGGACAATAATTTAGGGTAGAAGAGTATCTTGGGATAGCCTAGAACCTGAGATGAGATCCTTATGCAGGAGAAATCTATGGAAGACCCAGACCCTCTTTTCCTGAAGGTGCTAAGCCTCTGAGTACCATGCCCTAATTAGGTTATGGTGCCAGGGACTGGCCACAGTAAAACCAGGCCTGAGAATGCCAAGAGATGCCCCAGTGGATCCGTAAGTGCTACGCATACTCCCCCTTGTCCCCATTATGTAGTAGCAGTGCTTTCTCCCTGCAATGATCGGGGTCAGTTTCCTTCACCAGTGTGGGAACTCCTTTCTTTGCCAGCTGATCTTCTGTCACAGAAAGTGGCCAGGTAACAGCCAAAGATTTAGGTTTAGAGTGGCTCCTACTGTGTCCTCCTGTTGGAAGCATTTCCCCTTCAGGAACCAGAGACTAAAATTTCCTCAAGTTGATCACTGGGAGTGATGGTGAGTGAGGTCATTCATTCTTCCACCCTCTGAGTACTGGACCCATATTTTCTAGTTATTGGGAATATGCAATGCAATGCAATGCAATGCAATGCAATGCAATGCAATGCAATGCAATGCAATGCAATGCAATGCAATGCAATGCAATGCAATGCAATACAATACAATACAATACAATACAATACAATACAATACAATACAATACAATACAATACAATACAATACAATACAATACAATACAATACAATACAATAGCCATTGGTTAAAGTTCCATGCTGCAACCTAAAGAACAGTGCCTCATCCTCATGTTATCTTTGAGCTGCTGCCTCAGCTATGTCTTTAAGAAGTCATTCTACTGCTTGATCATACCAGTAACTTCTAGATGGTGTGGTATGTGGTATGACCTGGTCATGTGCTCACCACTGTACCTCTTTGGCCATAAATGGGTCCCTTGATCCAAAGTAATGCTATACAGAATACTAAGTCAGTGAACCTGACAGTGGGGCTGCCAAGGCACTGTGGGTAGTAAAGGTAAGCCCATCTCTGGAAGATGTATCAACTCTGGTCAGAATAAATGATTGCTCCTCCCAGGATGGAAGCATCCATCTTAGAATGTATTGCTAGTCTTGCCTTGGGGAGGAGGCAAATTCTTAGGCACTCCCAAGCTAAGTGGCTTTGATCACCCAAGGACAATACTCCAGAAAAAGTTGCAATTGTGAGCTGTTACCAGCAACACCTCCAGCAGCCAGTAAAATAAAAGAGGTTTCCATGCATCTGGACTTTATACCACTTTGTATCATCTCCAGAGAAATAGGGATAGTATTCTCAGATGGCTACAGAGGCCAGCCTGGTAAAGTAATTGAGTGAAGCCTGCCAAGTGGGAGCTATGGCCAACTCGAGAGCTAACACCTAGTTGAAAAGGGAAGTGCCAGCTTATTATTGCCAGTGTTGTTGCCAGATTTTCTAATTTCTCATGAGAATCTGACAATCCAGATTTATTTTCATGTGAAATCTCTCAATTTTTAAAATGTTGACAATCACATCATCAGTTTTTCTAACAGAAAACAGATGAGATACCCAAATTTGGATACACAGAGGAAGGAGAATGGTGGAGAGTGAATTTGCAGGAGCAAATAGAAGGTATCTAGCACAATGACCAATTTAGATTTTTTTAAAAACCCTCTGGGTCAATAGCATGCAAGTATTATATTAATATGCTTGGGTTGCCATAACAAAATACTATAGACTGAGTGGCTTAAACCAGGGCTCCCCAGCTCTCAAGCTGCTGGCCAGTACCAGTCCGTGG
Organism: Macroglossus sobrinus; assembly: GCA_004027375.1. Lineage (NCBI taxonomy): Eukaryota > Metazoa > Chordata > Mammalia > Chiroptera > Pteropodidae > Macroglossus > Macroglossus sobrinus. Next base: position 66,103 of record PVKZ01003253.1, read on the forward strand.
CCTGTTAGGAACCTGGCCACAGAGCAGGAGTTGAGCAGCCGTCAGGAGAGTAAGCAAAGCTTCATCTGTATTTGCGGCTGCTCCCCAGCGCTAGCACCACCGCCTCAGCTCCACCTCAGATCATCAGACATTAGGTTCTCATAGGAGCAGAAGTCCCTGGTGCCAGAAAGGTTAGAGACCTTTGGCTTAAATGGCAGGAATTTATTTTCTTATGGTTCTGGAGGCTGAATTTGCCAGTCTGGTTTGCATTCAACCACCTTCTCACTGTGTTTTTACAGGGTCCTTCCTTAGTGCATGCATGGGGGAGGGAGAGCTGAGAGAAAGAACTAGTTTTTTTGTTTTGGTTGTCATAAAGACATTAATCCTAAAGGATCAGGGCTCCACCCTTATGACATCATTTAACCTTAATTACTTCCTTAGAGGCCCTATCTCCAAACACAGCCACACTGGGAGGTTGAGGTTTCAACATATGAATTGCGAGGAAGACATAATCATTCAGTCCATAACAGGTATCGAATAAAATACTCAGAGGAAACAAAACAAATGAAATATGTCTTCCCGCTAGGATTGTTACACCAATGTTTGACCTCTGATACAAAGAGCAACTAACTGCCTACAAGGTTGGCCTTAAGTCTGATGAATTTGTGTGTCCCAAGCTGTAAGTCAGTTAGACAGTGTTTGAATTGCAACATTTGATCTACTATTTAATTGATTACCCTAAGTTTTCACCTGTAAAAAGAAATAATAAGAAAGCTGGGAAAATTATAGAACTGGAAAATGTGTTGCTATGCTTGTCACTTGAGATGAATTGTCTAGTTCAACGAGTATTGATCCAGTAATTTTTTTGTCCTTTTGGACTTCAAACTGAGCTCTGCATTCAAAAGCGGTATGCAGAAGAACAGAGAACTGAAAGCAATATAGAACTGAGAATAGAAATCAGGCATGTCGTCACCATCAGTATCCGAGTAAGTTAAGATGTCTCAGCTCATGTATTTTAATATTGCTTTTAATTTGAAACCAATAAGAGGCCCAAAGAGCCAAACATTTTGTCCTCCAGAACCCAAGAGGTATCACTCTGTATCTATATCAATATCCAAAGTGTGGGCCACAGACAAACAACTTCAGTACCATCTGGGAACGTGTTGGAAACATAAAATTTGGCCCTTATTGCAGACCTATTAAATCAAAAACTCAGGAGATGAGGCTTAGGTATCTGTTTTACCAAGCCTTCCACGTCATTCTGGTACACAGAGCAATTTGAGAGTCAATGCTCTATATTAATAATTTAATGGAAGACGGTAAATTCCAGAGGAAGAAGAGAAAGAAATCGACACTTTACAGAGCTTCTACAATGTCCCAGACCTTATTAGGAGGCCTAATGGTGGCATCAGGACATGAGCTCAAGTCTAACTTCAAAGACTGTGTGCTCTTTCCATTTAATCAAATTCTCTTCTTACAATAGGTATTGAGTATTTCTATTGGGCCAAGTGCTTCACATATGTTATTTTATATAATTTTTACAGGGATTCCCGAAAGGTAGGCTGTATTACTCCCATTTTACAGATCAAGAAAATCAAGCCTATAGAAATTAAGTTATCTTCTTACTGTGGCATAGCTCTTAGGTGGAATGTGAATTTACACTCAATTCAGATCGTCATAAAGCTAACGTTCTCACCTTGCCTCCTTACAACAAGCTTTTTCCTTAGTTTGTTAAATCTTCTACCTCTGGTTGCCATTGCCTACCTAGTACTCATCTGTTTTCTGTGTTAGAGGACCCAATCTTCCTCAACTGGTCTGCCTCATCTGAACTATGAAACATAAGAAATGATTTGAGTGACTCTTCTTTCAAGTATCCCAAAGATGGTCCTTAATTAGCTCCAGGCTAGATGCATGGGTTGGGATGATAGGAGCAAATTCACTGCATGCAGTGGAAGTCTTGGGCCTCAGGGCTCATTTCTCTCAGAGAACACCCTGGAGAAAGCCTAGAAGACACATGGAAAACTGTTCTTATTAACCCGTCTGGCAATTCACTTTACTCTCTTCTTTCCAGGTTCTTCTCTGAATATCCTCCTTCAGTCAGAAAATTTGCCAAAAGAAAGCATGGCAAAATTGAGAAAACACTGAGCTAGGGTCAGGAGTTTTACACCTTACACTTCTGCTATGTAGATGTACTCACTTGATAGTTCACTTCTGTTCCTTGGCCTCTGTTTCTTCACAGGAATGTCTGAGGACCATTCCATCTAGCTCCAGCACCACTGTTTATGAGAAGAAATTAAGTACTACTGTCAAATCATCCTTCATTTCAAGGAGAAAAAAAAAAAACAGAAGGGAAAATATATGTCTCATTATGGTGTGTGTGTGTGTGTGTGTGTGTGTGTGTGTGTGTGTGTGTGTGTGTGCATGTGTTTGTGTGTACTTTACTGCATCTGTTTTTCTTCTTGATAGCTCTGGGGTTCAAAAAATGCTACCCCCAAATTATGGCACTTTGGCATATTGAGTATTTAGAGCTGAAGGAATTTGAAAAATGACAGAAGCAGGAAGGGCAGTCTGACTTCTTACTCGCCTCACACCTCCTCTCTGAAACAGGTCAAAAACCCTCATATGAGAGGTGACCTTCTTGTACCCAGAGGAACGGAGCATCCTTCGAAGATGAAGGGATGACAAGAATTCTAACAAATAGGCCTTGCTAAGTTTCCCCCAGTTTACTACACTAACTTTATACTTCTTAACCTATCATATTCCTCCACAGCTGTCCGCTCTTCATCAAACTCAGCCTAAAAATACCAAGGCTTAACTATTTTGGGAGGGGGGGGTCTTCATTTCCTTATGAAGGCTCCTGTGTCATGTGAAACATATCCAAAAATTTTGTATGCTTTTCTCTTATTAACCTATCTTTGTCAGTTTAACTTCCAGCCAGTGACCCTAAGAGGGCCAAGGAAGACTTTTTCCTTTCTAACACTCACAATTATTTCCTTGAATACGTTTTTTGTAAAAATCTTTGTTCATAAGATATTTTTCATCTAGAATTCAAGTTAGGATTAAAGGCAATGGTTACCTTAATGGTTCTCAAGAAGTCTTTATGATGTCCTGAGTCTAACCTATTTATGGTTCACTTCAACTCGACCAACTGCACTCTGCAGTATTTTCTCATGTGCGTCCCTTGTAAATATTATATTAACTCATGGAAACCTGGCTAGAAATTCTCCTCCAGTGGAAAAGTTAATGTCACGAGTGACTAGGCCTGCAAATTAATAACTTTAGAGATTATGGTGGTATGTTCTTTAGTAGAAAATTCCATTTTGGAAGAACAGTATCAATTTTTATTTTTATCTTGAACAATATATATGATACAAAGCTTTTTATAATCTCTAAAGCCTGTAATTAGCTATTTTGGTTGACTTTTTCAAAAGTATTCTTCCAGAAAGAGAACAATAAAAAGTATTGCCTTTTTAAATCAGCCATTTTCTATGAGTCCATGCATCTATCAAGTAAGAAGAAACCTTCATAAAGAAAATCTAAACTAAGTAATCAAACCTAGGCAAGTATTGCATTTTTATAAAAAATCAGATTAGTCAAAATAAGACTTAAAGAATGTCCCAAATCTCTATCAATTGCGTTGTTTTGTAGGTTCATCAGAAGAGGATTTAAATGACCAAAGGGAGGGATCGGGGAAGAAAGTCTCCTAATGCATAACTGCTTGCAGCTGCTGTCTTAGCATCCAGCCTGTAAAGATTTACAAACAGTACATTCTTTGTCTCATGCTGAGGTCTTGCAGTATACAAAAAGGAGAGGATGAAATTCAGTGTGGTTACTTTCAGTCTAAGACAACTGGAACCAAGATATAATTTACATAAAACATAGAATGAGAAGGTAGTACTCCAAGAAATAATTGATATTAAGAATTAAATAGAGTGATCTCTTGTAACTATGCCCAGGTTAATTAGCTGTAATGTTTATATACTAACAAATACTTCTACTAAAGCGTTTAATCTGAACAGATATTAGGTCAGTAAAAGTATACTTTTTATGCCAAAGTCGCAAATATACAAATTTGCCAAAATTGTCTAACGATCTCTCAAATAAAATCAACAGTGTTCCTTCTCTTTTTAAGAATCGGGAGCCAACAACTTTCAGACATGAGTAACTAACTGTGGGAGTTAGACTTTACAGACATGAAGACTAAGCATATTTATGTCATATAGGTATACAGAGTGTTCTACTGCGTTTAAGCAAAATTAACAATAATGTTTTTCTAGCCCGTTGAAATTTAAGCTTAATATAATTGGGCTAAATGGTGGACATAAATAATTGCCTTTTATCTTTATTACCATTTTGAATTTTTAATATTCTATAATTTTGGTGCCCATTCTTTTATTCATTTATTCAATAGTTATTAAATACTTACCAAGCACCATGCTCCATGCTGGACAGTGAAAATACAAGTAATTGGATGGGCAAAATCCCTGACCTTTGCATTTAAGTGGTGGAGACAAACAATAAACAAATACCCAACTAAGTAAAACCAGTGACTTTTAAACAGATACTTAAAGAATGAGAAACAGCCAATCATGTGATATATTAAAGAAAGAACCTTCCAGGCAACCATAGGTGACAGAGGCCGGTGTGAAGAGTCAGGTAAGGTAGGGAGGTGGGACAGGGCCTTGGGGAACTTTGCAAGATATGAGAAAAAGTTTGGATTTTACTCTAATACAATAAGAAGCCATTGAAAGGTTTTTAATCAAGAAAATCACATGAGATAATCATCTCTGATTAGTCATGATGATCTGGTAGCTATGTGGAGAATGGACTTGAGGGATATTTCAATTGAAGAAGTAAGGATACAGATTAGGTGACTATTTTGGTAATCCAAGTGGGAAATGTTGACTAAACATTTTGTGGGTAGGACCATCTGTATTTGTTCAGGATGACCCTCGGATTTCTGAGGCTGGAAAATGAAAATGCTGTCTCCTAAGGCAGGAACTATAGGGTGGAGGTCAGGTAGGTGGAATTTAGAGTGAGGAGAAGAGAAAGTGTCAAGCATTCCATTTAGGATGAGATAGCCAACTGCAGATAACAGTAAGCAGTTAGCTATTCAAGTCTGAAGCTCAGTATCTAGGTTTGGACTAGATATATAAATTTAAGAACTATCGAATATAGATTGTATTTAAATTTGTGTGAGCAGGAGAGATCAGCTAAGGGTAAAAATATAACAAAGTGGAAAGAAGAAGTACTGAGAACCACAAAGGAGTCCTAATAAATTCCAATAGTTTACGCTAAGAGAAAGGAAAGGAACCAGTGAATTATACCAAGCAAGAGAGGCCAGAGAAAACTGGAACAGTAAGAGCTGTAAAGAAGTAGGTTTTCGGAAAGACAGTGTTCACTGAATTAATGTTAAACATGTTAGAAATTCTAGTAGCAGATACACTTAGTACTGAATAAGTTCAAATCAAAATTTTAGCTCCTTCTCCCTTGACTTATTCATTATTTGTAATCAATATTAGTGTTAATAGCTTTCTCTGTTTACGTAGACTAATAAATTGTCTGCACTGTCATCACACTTACCCACAATTATACATATTCACAGAGATTCTGGACCTTCTCCAAAATTTATGTTTTCTGATATATTCATGGGCTCTACCCAGCTAATCTGTTCCTTGTTTTAACCACGCTGCCAAGTTTCCAGAACTCTGAGCCTCATGCTGTCAGATTGCTTGAGGAGGAAGATGTCATGGCCATTTTTTGCCAGCTGAAGAGACCTGGGGAGATGAGGAGCAGACCAAGATTGGTGGCACGAAAGATGAACAAGGGGCACACAATTCAAATAGGCTTTATATCCCAGGTGTCTTAAGACAGAGGGATGAGAAGGAAAAGGCAAGAGAGAGGAAAGGGGTTGGCTGAATGTTCTCTAACTATTTAAAGTAGGTTTTATCTTTTGGAGTCAATTAAATCTAAATCTTAGTAAGAGAGCATAATACACGGTGAGCAGATATCAGTTAAACAACACCCCCATAGCAAAATAGCAAATGCAAACATTGTCAGGTCGTATTTCAGCCTGGAAGTTGTTTTTTGCCCTCTATGGATTCAAGGAGTCTGCACAACTCTGCCTAACACTACAGGAAAGATAAAGAAGGCATTTTCATAGATTAGAGGAATGTAAAACCTTCAGCTTTTGCAAAGCTATGTAAAGCAGTAAGTGGGTAGGGAGGGGCCCATATAGAAAACAGTTGATGCATGTTTATGTCTGAATTTTGAACAATTGGTTACAGACTGAGAATTCATGTCTGTGACATGTCCAGCATTCAACAGGAAAGTGATTATTTTTCCATGGATGAGAATGGAATATGGGAGAAACTGACAGATGATCCAGAACTGAGTGACTTTGGGAGGCGGTAATTTGAATAGGAGTCAAGGGTTATATTAATACCTCAGTGGGTATTATGGAAAGCCATTGAACTACAAAAATGGTGGGAAAGTTATAAAACAGTAAGTCACTTACTGTTATAACAATAAGTTATAAAACAGTAAAGGAAGCCAAAGAATGGCAGGGGAGGAAGAAGAAGCAGAAAGGAGAAGCTGATGATGCAAATGACAAACTTCAGAATGAACTTTGTAATTTTTCTTCTTAAAATTATACTTACATGCTGTTGTTTTGTGCACTATCTTCATTCTAGTTCCAAAGAGATCTCTAGGTGTTTTTAATTTGGGGATAATGCCCCCACTTCTTTCCTTCCCCCTCATATAATTTATCCCTTACATTTTGCAAGGTCAAGAAGACCTAGAGAAACAGTGTAACTGAATATATGACTCAGAGATAAACATAATTTAGCAAGACAGTTAAAAGTTTATACTTCAGGCAGCTGTGCTAAATATGCAACTTGTTGACACTGATGACCTGCCCGAAGCTGCTTCTCTCTGAGTTTTTGTAGCCACCATTAAGGCTGGCAGTAGACAGGGAACCCGTGCCCCGGCGGTTAGGGTGCCCTGTTTGAGGGTTTTATGATGGGCTTTGGCTCCAGCTCATCAGCTGATAAGATCCTGGAGGCATTAAGCCAATTACAGGGTTCTTTTTTTCAGTGTTGGTCCCTGAAACAGGAAGCAAAAATGCACATGCAAGAGAATGAAGAGACCTTGGAATCCAAGGCCAAAATGTGATGATCTGACTGAAAGACCCAAAACACCAATCTTCTCATGTCCCTAGCTCCATAGAAAGAAAGTGACTGCAATGTCTACATTGGAAACTAAATCAGTGCAGGACTGAAAACAATGATTTATTGGCATAAGATCACGTACTTAAGAAAAGAACATTTTTCTTGAATAAAAAGTGGAAGGCAACACCAACTATTTAAATTATCTAACTACATTGCTTCAAGATGAGCTTTGTCTCCCCTAAAATCTTTCCCAAATCCCACTGAATTTATTTGTATTTTACTAACAAACATCCTAACAATAAGCTAGTTTAGTAAAACAATTAGATTGGGCTATCAGGACAAGCATAAACAAAAAACATACTGTTTTATTAGCTACATGATGTTGTTGACATTCCTTTTGGTTTTACAAGACTTAGTAATTGATATCTTAAACGAAGTCTACACTGAACAAAGAGAAAAAGAATGAAGAAAATGTCTTATCAAGTGAAGCAGTGTTGATAGTTTAAATTTCAAAGGTTTTTAAATTAATTGTGGGTTTATACTATCTGAATGCATTGAAGATTTAGTAGCTGTGTATCTTGTTTTGTGATATGTATGTATTTGTATATTTGAACCTCTCTCTTTGTCCCTGACTCCTCTCCTGAGTTGAATTCCTCTGTGCTTTCTATATTTGCTGAAAATATAAAGAGAGAAATGCCCTAGAAGTGTATGTATGTTTCTATATTTTCCCTTAATGGCTAAAAAAGTATGTAAGTGGGGGATTTGGTTTTATCTTGAATGAATCATATCTTTAGAATCCACTGGTTCAGGGTGAAAAATGATTCTCATTTTTTATGTGTTGAATCTGCTATTCATTCCAGAATATTCTTAACTTAGTCGCTGACTCATTCAGCTGATTTTCTCCACAGGATGTGAGAAGCTGGTATGTCTAGGGGCCATGAACATCCCCTAAAGCATCACCCACCTAACCCTGGAGCATAATTTGAGTTTTCTGACACACAGGGCAAGAATTGGCCCTTGTATTTCTGCCATTCCTTCTAGAAGCTAAAACCATAAACCATTGTAAGGATGGGTATAACTTCTTCCGCTTCTATATTGTTACATAATCTGCTGTTAAATATTCTTTTCTCCTGCCTGTAGTTTAGTCCTATATTCACTCTTTCAACAATGAGTGTATTTCTAAACTTTTATATGTAGTGGAAAGCATGTTAGAATTATGTGCATATATAGATCGAGAAGTTTACTGTCCAGGGAACAGGTGAAAACACTAACTGAAGAGTCTGTAAAAGATCTGTATGTTACCTTGTCGTGCAATTGTTATGGGCTGAATTGTGCCCTTGCTCTCACATTCATATATTTAAGTCCTAACCCCTAATACCTCAGAATGTGACTGGGTTTAAAGAGGTAAATAAGGTCATATCGTGGGCACTTCTCTAATCAGATATGTGTCATATGAATAGGAAATTAAACACAGAGAGAGATACCAGAATGTGCTCACAGGGGAAAGACCACGAAAACACAGAGAGAAGACAGCCATTTATAAGCCAATGAGAGAGACTTCAGGAGAAACCAAACCTGCCAACAAGTTTATGTTAAACTTCCAGCCTCCAGAACTGTGAGGAAACTAATTTCTGTTGTTTAAGCCACCCAGTCTATGGTATTTTGTTAGGGGTGCCCTAGCAAACGGATATAGTGGTGTAGCAGGAAAAGCTTGGCTTTGAAATGCTAAAATATGAGTAAATCTTGCAGTACTAGTTTAGCCTCGAGGAAATTTTTTAAACCCTCTGAGTTTAAAAAACAAGTTACTTCTTTTGTAAATTGAGGATAACAATGACTGCCTACCAAACTTATCTTGATAAAATGAGTGTAGTTAAGTGTTTGACATGAAGTAAGTATTCAAGAAATATTTTAGGGAGATTGCTACCTACTAGAGGAAAAATATAGGATTTTCAGTCAGTTAGATTTGGGTTTGAATCCAAGATCTGCCACGTAGCTTTGTGACCTTAGGCACATTACTTAAAATCTCTGATGCGTAGATCCTGCACTTGGACTATATTACAATATACAGTTAGTATATAGGTTAGTCAGTTATTATATGTCAATATGTGTTGGTTCTCCTTGGGGATTCTCTAGGAGATTATTTAGTTCTATTTCTTTCTGATTATCAGAATCACATATGGACAGTGTTTTTGACAAGGAAGAGTGAAAGATTGCGAGTCTAATTAGAAGAATGAGGCTGTGATCACGATATTTATTTTTGACCCTTTATCCTCACTTGCTACATGATGTGTAAATGCCTAAGTAACAACCTTTCTGAAGAAGGAGCAATCGAACTAGGGAGTCAAAAAGAAGGCTTTACCACCAGATTGATATAATGGCTATTAATATCCTATCACAGAAAGAGACTACATGAAATCTTGTTACCAAATTCGTAATTTCTACACACAAAAAAATGAATAAAAGCAGGACTAAAATAAGTAAAATATTTACTTCCATAAATTACATGTACTCTCCTCCAAAAAGATAAAAATTACAATTAATCTCACCGAGAGACAATCATCATTAATTTGGTACAACTTTCCAGATATATTCTAATTAATGGTTACATGGTACATATGTATGTGTTTCTATTTATTTAAATACTTTTTATGCATAGTATTTAGTAACTGCTTTCCCCCTCCCACCTATTACTAAGTCATAGATTATTTCCAAGTCATTAAAAGGTACACTCAACATTTTAAATGATTGACTGTTATTCCATTGTTCGATGTGCTAGAATTTTAAAACAAATCCTATTTTCAGCCATTTTGTTCTCACAAACCTTGTTTTTAAAAATCAAGATGTCACTTCTCTAGATGCCAATCTGATTGATGACTCTGAGATTCATAGGGTGAGTCTAAAAAGCCTGGGTGTGCAAATGTGAACTCATGGGAGTGGAGGAAGACATAATCCCCACTATGGCTCTGGGTAGTGAGAGAAAAAAGCAAGGAAGAAAAAAAACAGTAAGAAATTCATTCATCTTATATTTATTGGGATGCCTAATGAAGCATCACTTACGTACACAAAGATCTATATCTCACTTGGAATTATTGTATTTTCAGCATCAACTAAAGACTATAATTCCTGGGTTGTGGTTCAATAAAAATGGAGCTTTAAGAGAATCCTTTTTGGTCTTAGCAATTGAAAAGAGATGACTTATATATTTATGGTATGTCATTAATGATTGTAAGAAAAATGATTACAATTCTAAATGAGCATTCTATTTATCATTAAAATCACAGACATCTTTTTAAAAAAATAATTTATTTTTTATATCGTAGTTATCTATTTCTTAGTAATAAAATATCCTTCTCTCTCTCTCTCTCTCTCTCTCTCTCTCTCTCTCACACACACACACACACACACACACACACACTCATTCATTTCTTATGCTCATAAAACAAAAGTATCTTTCATGGAATCAAATACCCAGCTAGGAAAATGTGTCATGCTTACCACTTCAGCTCAGAAACATGTAAAAGGTGAAGTCTGTTTAGCTTCTCCGAACTGTTCCCTTTTCTTACTTCCAGATCTATGAGTCACCATTTTGTGTAAAAAGTATTTGGAGTAAAAATTATTCCTTGGCAATTCATGTTATTAGACAAACTTTCCCTTCCCTCAAAGAGATGACCCTTATCTCTCTCTTTGCTGGAAGAATACCTCATAGTAGCATTTAATCTAGTCCAGAATAACTCATTATGCTTCTCAGGGATTAACTACACTGATTTTGTTAATACCACTATTCATTTTAAAGAAAAGAGCTGCCATTTATTTCCTTGGTTAGTCAATGTTGGTAAATCCCATCAGTTTTGTTTTATAGAGGCCCTAAAAAGCAATTTTTAAAAGGTAATTGACTTAATACAACGATCCATGAAGAAAAATGCCTAGGTTAAAATATTTTTTAAAATTAAGTGACTAGATAATATGTCATTTCACCAGGGAGTGTAAACACAGAATATCATAATATCTTTTGAGATGAGAACACCAAAACCATCAGTCTGAGAACCTCATAGATTTCCTGACTATAGACAATATGCTTTTTAAAAAGTATATTTATTATAAATATATCTTGTGCCCACTCACTTTTTCCCACCTTTGAATAAGCAATCATGTTTTAACCAACGTCAGGCCTCAAGAGATGTTTGCATTGACAATAATTTAGTGTTAAAGTAAGAACAGAAATTTTTAGTAGTTACTAAACTGGTGAAGTCACTCTTACTCCAAGGTTTAATACTTTTTATTGTTACCATTAACTAGCATAAAATCGAGGGAGTTTTATTCTCTTCTTAGCACCATTTTCATTCTATTTCTTCTCTATTTTTTTAATGTTCATAATAGGTTTTACTTTCATCTGGTCTGATTTATTCAGCAGATGTGTTTTATAGTTGCTTTGCATTATGTAGCACTGCAACAACAAATCTCTGAAGAGACTATTTCATCTTCATGATCCTTCCAGATGATAGGCTGATAATTAAATTATCATAGGTGCCCACAGCATCTGTTAACAATACATTTCATTGACATGTTTGGGCAAACTAGATCTGGATTCCTCTAATGAGCTATGGTGACTAGTTGACAAGTAACAAGCAGACAAGGGAGGGTAAATAGTTTTATGTCCACATGCTAGCAAGAGGAAGTGGCTAAAGGGTGGAGTGTGTATTTTGGTCAAGAGAATGTTTTAGTGTTATTTTATTTTCCGTGCCGGTTATAATTCAGCCATTCCAGAAAGCTAAATATATTTAAGCTTGTAAGTATTGTTAGCTTTAAAAAGACTAATTTTTTTTTTTTTTTGCTCATATATCTAATAAACAGTGCATGGAACTTCCTTCCTATGGGGAAAAAAAATCAAGCTTTATTCCAAAGAGAGATAATTTATGTATATTCAATATCAGAAATAAAGTATTCATTTGTTTTAGGTAGTAAAATAATTTTGTATCTTGGGGAATCATTTTAAAAAATGTTTAATTTTCTAAACATGTTGCAAAAAAATTTCAGGGATAGATTACTGGGATACCACTAAATTCTATTGTGTTTTCCTAATTTTTCTAAAATAAACTTAGTACATAGAAACATATAATGGTACTTGAGAATTTAAAGCCAATAGCTGCAGTTCAACATGCTAAGATCTGAGGCATACCACTAGGAATACCTCATCCTCTTCACTGAAAATTTGCGTGTTAATTTCCATAGAATGTTCCTATGAGAGCTGACCCACACCCCTTGGCTGATTATCATTTCTTCCAGGTTCACACTGATTTTCAGATAGCAATGAGATGTGTAGATGCCTCCATGTTCCATAGAACAATTTGAAAATTTCTCAGGTGTATAGCTGAAGAAAAAATACACTCATTTTAGATGACACACATGAAAGCATTGCCAATGCGGACATCATATGCTTTTGTTGAGAAGAAAAAGGAGACACTAACAAACCATTTTGTTAAAAATATATTATAAATATAATGCATGTTCATAAATTTAAACACAGTTGAAATCTGTAAAGTTGAAAGTGCAAGTCCCATTTCCCTTTGGTTAAATCCATTTTCCAAAGACAATCACTTTAAAGAGTTTGGCATATATATTTTTCTAAATATTTTGTTTGATCTAATAAAAAAAAAAAAGGATATATATTTTTAAATATTTTTAGAAAAATAGAATAAAAATATATACCTAACTATAACTTACTTTTTATCATTTAATAATATATTAGAGGAGCTTTTTGTCATTACACAGAAACCTGTCTTATTCCTTTTTATGTCTGCATGGTATTTCATATTAATGCATGTTACAAATGTGTACTTCATTCCTTCTGAACAGATATTTAAATAATGTGCTGGTTATTTTCTATTATCCTGCCCCATAGATTTTTCTGTGCTCTTACCTGCAGTTTTCCATGCCTTAGGAGGTTGGACCTTAGCTTCCGGTTGTATTTAGCTGATAGGAAGCATGACAGATGGGGTACATGAAAAGAAGTCATGTTATTTTTTCTACTCCCTTCTTCACTGAGATGCATTTTCTGAAAGTGACTGAGCTCTTTTATTAAGATGGTTCTTGATAGACAGTCTCCATGCCTCCACTCTAGTTCTGATAACAAATTGCCTTGCCTTGCCTGGAGGTGATTATGTCTTCCCACTGTTGCTTGTCTATAGGCCTCACCATCCCTTGCTAGTTCCCCTAAACAGTGATAAGCTGGTAAATGTTCACTGTTTGGCAATTTCTCTGGGTGTAAACACTTACACAATGACTGCTTTCAATATACCAACTTGAAATTACTGAATGCAATATTGGAAAGAACTATATATAATCAGCTTTTACGACCTGGTGTGAGCCAGCTTTGGACCACCACCACCCTTGTCCATCTTGGCAGCTTTGTAAGTTTGTTGTGTAAGTCATCCAATCTATGGTATTTTGTATGGAAGCCTGACTTAAAACACATATGGGCCAGAGGTAGGTAACTCACAAGAGAGAGCATGTTTTAAATCCTGGCCAAAAGGATCACGGACATGTTTTAGATCCTGGCCAAAAGGATCATGTGGAGCGGGTCTGCTTGTCTCCTAAAGGGCCATGGAAGAAGAAACTGATAACCCAGGGAGAGCAAGTTCCTAGTAATGAGGGCTCTTGAAAGACCCTACAAAAGCGGCTGAGGAAGAGTCAGGGTCAAACATCTTTTAGGCCTAGAAGAGCACAAAGACATCTTAAAATGGTACTTGTTTATGTTTTCATCACTGATGGAAAAGAACTTCCTTCACTGAATATGTTTTATAGGAACAGTGAAGACAGCAATAAATTAACTTTTTAAATTATTCCCTATAAGTCCCAAATGATTAAATGAATGATTCCTAAATGCGACTCTCTAGCTCAGACCTTTTTGTGAATTTCAAGTCCATATTTTTGAACCTCAAGCTTCTTACTTGATCTATCTTCCTGATGTTTAAGATGCTTTTCAAAATGCAAATGTTCAGTACTGAAATTAACTCTCTTTATTTCCCCCATCAAGTTTCCATCAAAGTTTAGTAAAGAGAACAGCTCTTCATGCTGTTGTTCCCTTGGGAGTCAGAGTCACCTTTGGTACTTTCTTCTCATTTACTTCCCTTCCACTCTCAACTAAGCTTTATGAACTGAAACTCCTAAATATATTTCACATCCATTCATTCCCCTTTGTCATCCCTTAGTCCTAGCTACCTTTATCTCCTACCTGGTTTATTGCATTAATATATTCGCTGTCATTCTCTTTGGCGCTTTCCAGTTCATTCTCTTACATAGCAGCCAGATCATAAAAAAAAAAGATCTGGTCACATCTCCTCCTTAAAACTCTTCATTGTTTCCACATGGTTTTGGGATAAAGATGTAAATCTCAAATATGATCTGTGAAGTCCTGAATAACCAACTTATGCTTACATCATCAGCATCAACTTCTTCCATTCTCTCCATCACTCACTCACCCCCTTGGCCTTCTTTCAGTGCCTGGAAAGCTCAAAACAATGTCTGACTCAAACTTTTGAACATGCTCTGCCTGATACACTCCTCCCTCATTCACTAGGCTTCAGCTTTGATTCAATTTCTTTCCTGATTTCCCAAACCAGAGTATATTCCCATATAATGTGTTCTAATAGTACCTTATTCCCCCTTTCCACCTTTATCACCCTTATCACAATTTAAATGTATATTTATGTAATTGTTTAGTGTTAGTCTCTGACACTAGACTATAAGCTCCAGAAGGATAGGGAAAGTATTTCTCTTATTTCTGATTGTATCCTCAAAACCTAGTTCAATGCCTGAAGGAACACATTGAAGGAACTTAATAAATATGTACTGAATAAATGACTGAGAAAATGTTTATACTGGGATCATATCAGAGAAAGTCCAAGGGAGTATATTGCCAAATTAAGGACTTAAACGGTACTTAGCTTCTTCTTCCTCTGACTTCTAAGGAAAAAAACAGCTTCACTTTGAGCCTGTATATTTGCCCTAAGAGTCAAGACTCAAATATTAAAAGGGATACATAGAAATAGAATTGTTTTAATCACCAACTTGGTATAAACAAAAATATGCCTACCTTTTATCTAAAGTCCAATGGAGATCTTGGGGTATTCTACCAAAAACATTGATTAGGGGTAAGGGTGAGAAAAAGCAACATAAAGATTTAATATCATTTTTTAAAAGTCCTGTAACTCTAATGTATGATTACATTAAAATGAACTTGTTTATTTAATGTGTACCTTCCATGCCATGGTGATTTAATTTTGTATAGATTAAAAAAAAATTGCTTCAACTTTTACCTTTCAATAAGTGGACCCAGTGTAGAAGTTTATAATGGAACCACTGCAGTCCTTGCCCAAATATGGTGACATAGCACTTTAAGTTGAGGAAACTGGTTTGAATTTATAGTTTGAAATCCAGACTGGATGTAACAAGACCCCAGTGAGTCAACACGTATAATTGTTCCAAAAGTTTGGATAAAGGCCAATCATTCATAGTTTGCCATTTTCAATGAGATTTCAAAACATGAATAATTTTAGACTCATCATTAAAGAATAGCAAAAAAATCTAAAACAGCAGTAACAAAGTCTAGTTAAAGGTGTAAAATATATATTCAGATTCATTTAATAGTCATTGTAATATCATCTATGTCCACTGAGATTATAAAATCTGGCAAGTCAGGAATTTAAGACAAAATGTTGACTGTTCAAAGTAGGATATAGAGTTATAGAAACTTGTCAACAGACTTAAAATTAGAATTTAACTATATAAATTACCATTTATTTTTAAACCTTTTTCTCAAATGCCAGGCCAATATTTATAGAATGTGGGCTGAGCTGAGTGACAGCCAGTACCGTGTGGCATGTGGCTGTCTTAGATGGTGTTTCCAAGATGAACTCTACTCTAGCCCGTCCCTTCCAGCCAAAAGTATCTTTCATTGACATTGTTTAATTTCACAGGGTTAGAATATCAAGCCTTCTATGAAAATCCAGACTTTGTGGAGAAAGGCAATGACACATTAGTTTGTTATCAATTCTTTGCTAACTTACCTGGAAAAAAAAAAAACAAATAGAGGGTTTATTATCAATAATGCATTCTTACCTACTCAAATTCTCTATTGTTTTAAAATAAATAGCATTTGCTTTAGCCTACTTAATATTGATTACTGTAGGTAATGCAAAAGGCATATATGACTTGCAGTTTGTAAATCACTTTTGTACATGCTATCTCTTGAGACAGAGCACAGGAATATTCTGAATGAAAGATAGGAGGGAATCATCTTTGATGAAGGTGGCAAAAGTGAATAACAGCTTGAGGACCTTGTGTGGTAGTAGGATGAGGGCAAGAAAGTAAAGAAGAGAACGGGACAGGGAACATACAACAGGCTTGAAACAGCCTTTGTCCACATTACAGTAATGAGCATAAAAGGTAAAATGGATGAGATTATCTTGGAAGAATGCATAGTATGAAAAGATTTGAGGGCTCTTGACAGAACTCAAGGTCATTTAAACACGTAAGGGTGGGTAGAGGTGGGGACTGTCAAGGTAAATGAATTGTAGTTGTCCTGCATAGATGTGAGGCACCAGACCAGGGTCAGCAGACCACTCCCTGCGAGCCAGATCTCACCAGCTGCCTGTTTTTGTAAAACATATTTTACTAGAACACAGTCACACGCATTTATTTCTATATTGTCTGTGACTATGTTTGTATTACAGTGTTGTGTGATAGCAAAGCAGAAAATATTTACTATCTGCCCTTTCACGGGAAATCCTTGCTGACTCCCGAACTAGACAGTGAAATTAAGGGGCAAGGGGAGTGACTCTGATTTTTGAACATATCAGTTTCTTAATATCAATCCACTGGAGTTACATTTGCTCTTCTGAGAAAAACGTGACGGTGCTTTTGTTTTCTTCTTCCTCCCTATATGAAGTTTCCACGTTTTATAGATTTGAGTTCCTCTGGGTATGATTACCTGCTATTTTTATGCAGTGTAAATGCTTTGGTAGAAACGAAAGCTCTTTTCCATTATATATTTTTTAAATGTATCTTAAAAGTGACCGAAGCCTTAGTAGAGATGTCACTAAGGGTATCTGTCAACCCTTAGATAAGCGGCTGCTTTCTACTTGAAAATTCAAGATTCTAATCTCACAACTTATTGCTACTTGTTTTCTTTCACATTCTTTGGGAGGACTGTACTCACATCAGAGCACTCAGCTTCCTGAGACCTGCCTTTGAAGCTACTCTGCATCAGAAACAAGTTGCAAATATAATAAGAGGATCCCTAATTTATTTTCTATTAATGAATTTTCATTTCTCCTCTTTTAATAAAGAGCTTCACTAAAAAATTATATTTTTAGTACATTATCATTATCAAGATAAGGCATTGTCAATTTTGTCCATATTAAACTCCAAGAAAAAACATTTTATTTAGTCATTTTCTTTCCTGAATGAGTGTATGGATTTTTTATGTGTTTAATAGATTAAAACGAGTATTTGATACATAGGTGTTTCTGTAACTAGGTCCTGAATTCCCAAGATTAATAAAGAAAGATGTTAAAATAGGAGACACACACACACACACACACACACACACACATACACACACACACACTAGAATACAATGGTTCTGAAACCTGACTGAACATTACAATTACTTAAGAGCTCTAAATTAAAATAATAATAATAATAATAATAATAATAATAATAATAATAATACTGATGCCTAGATCTCACCCCAAATATTTTTATTTAATTGGTCTGGAGTACATTCTAGGAATTAGGATTTTTTTTATAAGCTCCCCTAGGTGGTTTTAATGTGATGCTAAAATTGAGAACTATTGCTATAAATAAGTGTTTAATGAAACAAATGGATGGGTTGATGGAAAGAAAGTTTAGAGATCATAATAAAAATATCAGTCTAAAAATTTCTTACTTGGGAACTACTGGAAAAAAGTATATAAAATCATGTTGAATTGAAGGAAAGGAAATTATCAGGGCTGGTTATGAAACATAGAATTGTGACATCTATAAATTCAGGAAAGTATGCACATGGTATCACAATCTTGTGGAGAAATTAAGAAAATAAGGAGGAGGAAACATTAGAATGTTTACATTTTCCAACCCTTAAGATCCAAATGGAACTGAATTGTGAGACCCTCTCTTGATCACCAAGGAAGAAGACCCATTTTCCCTATGCTACTTGCAGAATGAGAAATTCTAAATGCAAATAATGCAAATTGTAATGAAGGTGAGAGCAACACATAGCCGGGCACCATGGTTCCTAAGTTTTAGTGAACATCAGAATCAATGGGAGGGGTCCTTAACACAGATCGTTGAGCCTTACCCCCGAGTTTCTGCTTCAGAAAGTAGGGTGAGACTGGAAATTTTATATTCCTGACAAGTTCTCAGGAGGTGCTGATGCTACTGGTATAGGAGAACTTGTGGGCTAGCAAGAAGATCTGGGCAGGAAACTCACAAAGTGCTTTTTGGAGGTAAAAGGATTAGTACATACTTTATATTGGCTGCAGGTGACAATAAAAAAGTATTAGTTCACTTTGGGTTTTTGTACAGCTGTGAAGTGATAATTTAGGTCTATTGTCATCTCAGTATTTTAAGGTTGTGTCTTTATCTTTGACTGAGGAAAAAGTATTAAATCATTTGGATGTTTATATGGGCTTTTCTTGTTTCACATCGGTAGCATAAATTCTAGGTACTTTTTCCTTTATTCCATTAAAAAAGAAGTGGACATTTGACCCAATCATTTCATTCTTTCAAAGAGGGATTAACTATCTACCTACAGATGTCCCCTTGGTTTTAGACAGTGACTACTATCTATGTGGTACTTGGTAATTTCGCTGTGACAGCCGGTTCCTTTAGCCTAGTCATACCAGACAATGTCTTCATTCTAGCAAAGTTCCTTTTGCCAACTTTGATGTCTGATTGGGAGGCAGAGATGTATTAATGTAACTAAGGCTCTGACCACACTTTCAGAAAAATGTTATCTATGGCTGCTGTTCATACTATGTACAATACTTCCAGAAAAGAGAGATTTCTTATTCCAAGTTTTCTTTGGGGTGGAAAACTGGGAAATTCCATGAAGACTCTGTCTCCTACAAGAAAGGCTCTTGCTTTTAAAAGTTACCTCGAAGGACACTTTTAGAAAATTCCAATAGCCTCAACAGATAATGGTTATGCATACTTCAGAACTATAGATTTTACAAAAGTTTACTCTTTTTAAATGCCAAGATGAATGGCGATGTTTAATCCTACCCTAAGTACAACAGACATTCAGATAGATTTGACTTCAAGATTAATTTTTATGACCACTTTTGAAATGTAAAACACAACATGATACTCTAAGATAAAGAATTCATTAAAGTGTAAAGAGTTTTCCCATTTAATAGTAATCAATTGATTCATTTAAGATCTGAGAAGAAAGGACAAACATTGTCTTAGTCTTTAAAAAAAGGAGAATATGATGGATGAAAACAGCCTTTTCAAAAAAACAGATGCGATCTTGAAAAACAGGTATATGAGAATGGAAGGCTGCATTAGATTTACCTTGTAAAGTCATCTCTGTTGGAAATTCACTGCTAGCAAGTGGGAACAAGGTGTTATTTGACTTGGTGTGGTTATTAACCAGCATTCTCAAGAGCACAAATTATAAGCAGTTGGTTATTTTTTTTGGGGGGGGGACACCCGCACTTTTCATAATTTAAATTTAATGAATGAAACATTTTTTCTCTCTCCAGATGCCTAACAAAATGAGTCAACATTTTGCTCATTACAGCTACCTGATTTTGTCAGACTATGAACTGGACAGTTCACAGTCTGACAAAAATAAACAAATGTACCATATTAGGAAAAGAAGCTCAATGACAAAATTAGTAAGCCATTTGTATGAATCCTGGAAAACAGGTGAGAATGGGCCTTCAGTCATGATTGCAGCAATCCAGGGAACTGTTCCAGCTAGGGACAAGATGATTAATTAGAGGTGTGTTTTTCACATCGAACATACACACTTGGCTCGGAACAATTTGTCCCAGGTGCTTCTTGAATGATGGGAAGAACTGCATGTCTGTCCCCAAAGACTAAGAATTCCAGAGTCGCAAGCACAGCTTTTTGTTAAAACTTATGCTACCTTAAAGTAAAATAGACTAATAGAAGTAACATGTTGTAAAAGCAAGTCTACAGTGCAGTGAGTGTTGACTGGAGTCTTATCTTTCTCTGGTCGCATTTGTCTCCGATGTATAGGTGCTGAATAACATTTGGGCCTCTAAATTGCAGATTTAAAATGAAAATGTTTCTGTATAAAATGTACTATGCAATCATATAAAAGAACTAGGTGGTAGTGGATTTTCAAATTTTATTATATCTATTAAAAGAGTAAATTGTCAGGTTTCAGTTCATAGAGATTCTGATTTAGAGCCCAGGTCTCTACTTTCTATCAAGTATCCTCTGATTCTAATTTTGTTGGTTCAGGACTATATTTGGAGAAAAGTGAAGAACTAGTGCTTTCATGTTTCTGGGGGAAAAGATCCTATCCACTTACAAATGTAAAGTCATTCATTTTATCCATTCAACAATATTCATTGTGTCCTTCAGCCCTGCGCTTGGCTATGGGGATACAGGAACAAAATAACCAACCAATAATGACAGCTCACAGTCAGGCAGCTGATAGTCTTGTGGGGAGAGGTGGACATTTATCACAGCATCATACAGATAATTGTGAAATTACACCTTCGGTAAATTCGATTAGAAGTGAGACATGGTGTTATGAGAGCAGGAGAATCAATATAATAGGATATATCATAGTGACTCCTCAAGGGTAAACAAAACTAACCCAAGTTTAAACTCTGAAAGATTTCATTTTATGTTTTGCTCCTAGGAAAGTTTAGTTTTCAGCAAGCTACTCATGGCCTATCGTGTTACACGATGCTAGAAATGGCATTTATGTTCTACATGTCCATGCTGAGATAATATCTAGGGCTCTATGCCCCAGGCCGAAATCAGAAATCTCTTCTTTAAAATAAATTGTGCAATCAAATAAAAGAGCCCAGTGTTAGGATCCATGAGGCATCCAGCAATACCTTGCACATCTTAATCTAGAAGTGTCATCTTCATGAAAAAAAAAAATGGTGTATTTCGAAAGAACTGGATTCTGAAGACTTCTAAATCCATTGCCAAATTAATCTTTCTCAGAACGCCTGAAGTTGTTAGATATACTAACGGGGGACTGCGAATGTAAAATTCAGCCATTGATATTCATTAAGTTGATCATGAAATGCAAATTGTAGAAACAGAAAGATAGATTGCAGATGAAAATATTTGCAACTAAGTAAAGTTGTAACATTATGGAAAATCTGAAAAGTCACCATGCTAGACTATTTCATTTGAAAGTTATCACTTCAAAAATAGACTATAAAAAAATCATTAAAAATTGAAAGATTTTGCTGGCTAGGTACTGGTGATCCAAGAACTCATTCTTCACACATTTTTTTGACAGTTCTTCTTTGTCAGGTCCTGGGCTAAGTGCTGAGAATGTAGTGGAAAGTGGAACAGCAGGACCACCCTGCTGTGAGGGAGCTCTCAGTCTAGTGCCACCATGAATTACTTGCAGCTATAATCAGTGACAAATCCTTCACTGGACACTTACCATGTGCCAAGCATGGTTAGGCTTTGGGGAACAGAAGATAGATTAATAAGTGCTGAGTGTAGAGAACAGTGTCCTTTAATAGATAGGAAATAATCAGCATAGAGAACATGGACCTTGAAGCTGAAAGAACCTTGATTCAAATCTCAATTCTGCTACTTGACTCTGAGAGCATCATGTGGTTTTTCTGAGGCCCAGACTGTTTTATGATATAAGGACAGTACTTAGCTTCAGAGGTGTGGTAGTATAGTCCATATACTGCAGTCCTTCTATGCACCGTTTTTTTGAGCCCAGGTGCCAACTCTGCACTTCTTCACATTCACAGTGAAGACTCCTCTCTAATCATGTCACTTTAGCAGAGTGATTTTCATTTTGTGAAAATGAAAATAAGAGGGGTTCTGGGGAGATAGGCAAAAAAGGAGGAAGGGATTAAGAAGTACAAAATGGTAGTTACAAAACAGTCATGAAAATATAAAGTATAGCATAAGGAATCTAGTCAATAATATTGTAATAAATATGAACAGTGCCAGATGGAAACTAGATTTATTGGGGTGATCACTTTATGAGTTATATGGATGTCTAATCACTATGCTGTACACCTAAAACTAATATAATATTGTATGTCTACTATAACTAAAAAATAAAATATATTATCTAAAAAATTGTATGGGGAATGAGAGAAGGGGCTTACGTTGAATTCTCTACTCTATTTGATTCTCATATTTTTCAAAATCTTCTTTCTCTTCTCTTTTTCCTTGCCAGGTATGGTTTGTAAATCTTCCCAGCTCTTTACCATAGCTCTTAATCTCTGCCTTTTTAATGCAGATTTATTTAACTTGATCTGAGCTTCTCCAAATTTGCCTGCTCACATCCTTCTGATACCATATTCCAGCATCCTTAGAAGAAAAAAAAGGGAGATACATATATAAATATTTATAACGTTTTATTTTTATGTAAACCATTTTTCTGTCTCAGAATAATTAGAAATAACAATGTACACAAAATAAAAGAACACAGAACATGTTGAATAAACAGCCCAGAAACACTATCAGGGCCTACATCGTCTCCTCGTTTTAATATTCTATGATAACAATATGTATTTAGGAAATTGTTCATTTGAACAGTTTAAAGCAATGTGTAAACTTTATTATTTAATATATAAAATAGGTATCAGAAATAATTGTTTTATGAATGAAAAGATTGTAGCAGAGAAATATTCAAATGTTCAAAGTCTAGCAATTGGCTAGCTTCCAGAGAAGAGTAAAGCACTGAATTGACATTTGAGGGGGGTCACGCATAAGGGTGATATACTTCTAAGTAAAAAATATGATCTGTATTAGTTTTTTAAGGTGTTTATTCCACACGATGTTAAATGAGCAAGTAGTTAGCTTTTTGAATTCACAGACCAGATCTTTAAAGTTATTAAAATGATTTAATATTTTGAAGAGACCAATTACCTTCTTACTACCTGAAAAAAAACAAGTTTGCAAAGTGATTGTTACACAGCATCTACTGAATATTCTGTTTGTAAAAATTTCAACAGTATACTTCAGTATGTTCAGTACCAAATCCATTTTGGAAAAGTAATTGTAACTGCTTTCTGTAAAAACTATCTTTGATAAAGGAGGAGAACGTTCTTCAATATCTTATTGATGTGACCTGTTTGAGTGGTTCAAAATGCATGTGCTTGGTAAAGCTGATGAAAAAAAAAATGTTCAAATTGAACCTTCAATCCTGTGGCTGTTTTTAAAGGCCCCTAATTAGCAACAAATTCTAGAATCTTGTTTAATAAAAATTTGTCCTCTTTGATTTAATTTCCCCCTGGGATAGACTTTAAATAATAAATATGCAGAGTGTGGATTCTCTAATTTTATGAATCAGGATCTTTCCCAAAAGTATTTCCCAAAAGGCTGATGCTGTTTTCAGTAGCCTCAGCTCCTAACAGTCATGCCATGGAAGTTCCTTGCAGTGACTGATTTCATGAAATTCAGCTTAGAGAAATTACTGTACCCTAGAAACTGAAGAGGCATAGTTGAGGTTGCTGTGTAAATAGACCCCAGAAGACTGTCAGTAGCTACTAACAAACTCTGTCCTTAATCGCCTTTATTCCCCTTGGCTTTTTCTTTCTCCACCCAACTCTCCAAGTGCTAGAATGCCAAACAACCACCTGTATAGTATTTGCACCTTGTTTTAAATGTTTTATGTTATTGAGAAAGCTGTATGTACAATATTAGACCATTATATACTATTTTAATCTGTTAAATTAATTTTAGTCTAAATAAGGATAATTTGTAATCTGTATATAAGCAACTTCATATTAATGTAGTAAGAAAATGAGATGGTAAGATTCTTCAAAGCTTAAATGTCAGACTGTCCACTAAATTACTTATATCAATTAATTTTGTGTATATATAGTGCTTACCATGTGCCAGAAACTGTTCTAAGCACTGCCCATGTATTCTCAGTTAATCCTCTTACCAATAGAAAAGAGAGTATTAAGACTGCCTTTGTTTTATTATTAAAAAAAATTTGATACCCACAGAAGTTAAATCAGCAAATAAGTAGCAGGACTTCCCCCAGGTGGCCTGCCTACAGAGATCATACTTTCAATCATCACAAGACATCACCTCCATGTTTATCTGTTAATTTGTGGGAAAATATAACTGCAGTTCTACAATGTTTAACAAATATTTTAAAGAAATGAATGTTAATAGATGAATCAGGCTCATTTTGCTTTCTATTTCATTGTAGTGAGCATTTCCCACCATAGTAAACATAGACTTTCCCATGTAGACTAAGCCCTTTGACTCAATTTCAAGCCAGTAGAGTATAATCCATAAGATTTTACAGATGAACAAAGCACAGCAAAGCACGTTGCCTGGACAGAGTGCCTCGCAGACAGTAGTGCTGATTCTGTGCTCTGCCCTTTAACTCTGAGCATAAGCCTGGATCTTGCCTCGTCTCATAATTGGTGGGAAAGTATAAAAGCGGTAGAAGAAAGTTTGGGGTGAGATGTATTATTAATAGCCACTTGAATTTTTTATTCTTAGAATGCCTTTTTTATGCCAAAACTCAGTTCTTGAAAAATGACCAAAACAAATGTCTTCATGGTTTTTATGAGAAATTTAGATAGACTACCACTTTGGGGATAATTAAAGTAAGACTGCCCCAAATCTATGTGCTTAGTTAGATCTGGAGGTTGGTTTCGTGATTCTATTTCAGTATAACATATCTTGCACTAAAAGCAAATTTTGCTTTCAGCATGACTAAAACAAAATAATGTCTATATAAAATACAGGATTGAACCAGCTGAATTTTCAAACATATAAACCATAAATTTATTAAGGCATTTATAGTTGGCAGTGATTGTGTGTTACAGTGATCCAATGGCTTAATGTTCTCGCTTCTCAGCTGCCTCTCCTATGCTTGGTTATTAAATGAAACCAAAGGATAGAGGACCCAGAGGATAATTGTTGGGTTGAGTCCATTGGGTTGAGAGGAACTTAAATCGTTCTTTAAATGAAAAAGGAAGAAATAAAATTAGCAAGTATGAAAAACTCAAACTCAAACTAAGGTATATCGTTACTCAGTTTTGTTGGAAAATGGCACTCAAGATTAAAGAACCTAAAGGAGGAGTATCTTCAGTCAGAATGTCTTGACTCTCTCCTGTATGCAAAAGTGATTTATTATGAAATTGTCTTGAATCAGATTTCAGGACAGTGAACACATATAAGAAGAGAAAGCCCTAGGGAAAAGTGCAGATCAGAAGCCCAGGAAAATATAGAAACACCAGGAGAACACATCTAAATTGAGGGGAATTTGGGGGTTCACATATAGGGAATCACTTAGGAATGAAATTATCTGTAGAATCTGAGGAAACAAAGAGAGTAAAGAGGAGGACAGATGCAAAGTATCATGGGCAAGAAAAGACCTTGACAAGGAGCCAAGCATGGTTTTCTTATGGCTACAGGGGCAACAGTAACAGCAACAGCAAAGTAGGCAACATCTACTTTGGCTAAGGAAGGAATACAGGGTAGCGCAGACAGTGGTAAGAACCACAGTCTGACTGTAATTCTGCCTATAATCACCAAAATGACCAGCACGTAGCCATCACAATACTGGAGCCCCTCGTGGTCAATCTAAATGAACAAGAGGTAAAGATGTCCCAGCATGTCAGATCAAAAATATCATCACTAAGTGAGTCCAAAGATCTGCCCATGTGTGTCCATTACGAGCTGAATTGTGTGCCCTGCAAAATTCATATGTAGGAAGACATGACCCCAAGTACTTCTGAATGTGACTATATTTGAAGATAGAGACTTTAAATACATAATTACGTTAAATGAGGTCATATGGGTGAGCCCTAATTCAATATGACTGTTGTCCTTATATGAAGAGAAAGTTAGGACACACACAGACCTAGAGGTGACCACATGAGGACACAGAGGAAGGCAACCATCTATAAGCCAAGGAGAGAGACCTCAGAAGAAGTTTAGCCTGCTGACACCGTGTCTTGGACTTCTGGTTCCAGAACTGTGAGAAAATAAATTTCTGTTTTCTAAGCCACCCAGCCTGTAGAATTTTGTCATGGCCCCCTGGCAAACTAATATAATAAGTACAAAGTAATTTTCACCAATTCAACTACAGTAATTCTTTTATGTATCTCTAATCACCCCTAGCACCTAGTTATATCTTTAATAGATGTTTCTTATAAAAATATTTTATTTCTAATCTAATGCCTTTAGGGAAAAAATGTAAAATATTGACATTTTACAGGATTATATTTTAATAGCACTGTACTTTTAGGAGTCATGTTTCCTTTGAATCTTGGAAAAGTTGATGGAAAAAATACATAAATGAACTTGACATTCTTGTCATTTGTACTGGTGAAATAACACCTTGCTGATGTGTCATTGCTTAAAACATCTGGATAGATTAATTTATTTTCTTTTCTGAAGAGAGTATGGATTAAAAACAGACACAGCGTGGAGGGTCTAACATCCAGGTTTTGTCCCACCAGCAGGGAGCCCAGTACAGAGTGAAGAGAATGAAGTTTAACAAGGGACCATCCTCACGGCCTGGACAGGTTCCCAAGAACAATCAAACCGAGGGAACTAAACAGTCCTGTCTGCAGCACTTAACTAGAGAAGGTATCTGACCGGCCAGCAGCTGTTCGACTCCATTTACAGTTCACCCAGTGCCTTTCTGAGAGTTTTAAAATCATGTGAGGTGTTGAGTTCAAATTCCACTTTTAATAGCAGTGTTATGGCCAGGACTTGAGGGTAAGGACGGGGTCCAATTTATTTATTTGTCTTCTTTCCACTCAGAAGCACAAGAAGAGCTTGCCTGCAGCCAGTTCCCATGTGTGTGTCGAAATGAATCTAATATAAAAGCACATAGTTTCCCATTGCAGTGGATGCTTCTCATTGGTAGGTACATGTGAGTGAGTATGTGTGTAAATGCATAAATATGAGTTGTCTAGGTATAACATTTAGAACTTTCTATAAATAATTTTGTAGCATGAACTTTCTTCTTAGTGAAATAAACATTACCGTTATTATTTCGATTAGAAAGAAAAGCAAACAAGTCTCCCAGAACTCAGTCATGGGGTAAAGTGAAATCAGAATTCAGAAATGGTTGATCTGAGGCCTTTTCTCCAAGATCTCACCAGCGACCCCCTCCCTCCCAGAGAGGCTAAATGATGATGCATTTCCAACTTACTGCGTTCAAGTGTCTGAAGTATTAGGGCTACATCATTGCCCTAGAATATAAATGAATGTTCTTTCACCAAAGGATACCATAAACAGATGTTTTTCTCCCCGCTTCCTTAACTATAAAACACTTCTTTTTTTTAAAAAAAAAGGGGGGGCTCTATTCATATATCAAAGGAACTTTCATTCCCTTAGGGGCTGGGAGGTTAATATTTATTATGTGGTACCATTTGCCATGAACCTGTCATATGTTATCTCACTTAATTCTTAAAAGTAATCCTTTAAGGTAAGAATTGGTGGCCATAATTAATTTAAATATGAGAAAACAGAGACTCTGAAGGGTGAGAAATCCTCCCCAAGGCCACCAAGAGAATAAGGACACACAAATTTCAACTTAGGTTAATAATCCTGTTAGGCCCTGATCTTTCTCTTTCATTCATTACTTCCCAAATTCCCAAAGACCGATGGTTACACTCTCAGAATAATCTATAAAAATTAAATTACTTTTCTGTTTGTTTATTAACAAATTATGAAAATCTGACTAGAGAGATTTTCATCAAATTTAGAGGGATGGTCTGACTTTAAAAAGTAGACTATGTGGCACATATGAACTTCACTTTGAGGAAAACTGAGGAGCCCCACAGGGCTAGTGCCTTAGGACAGAGGAGAAACAGTTTTTTTCAAGGATGGACAGGTGGCATCCAACAAACAGGCGTTTGATTGTTGTCTAGAGAAGAGATGCTTCATCAAGGGCAACTGAGAAGGATGCTATGTTGATCTGCTAGGACTTCCATGACAAAGTACCACAGACTGGACAGCTCAAACAACAGAAATTCATTTTATTATACTTCTGGAGGCTGGAAGTCCAAGCTCAAGTTGTTGATAGGTTTGGTTTCTTCTGAGACCTCTCTCCTTGACTTGCAGATGGCCACCCTCTCACTGCCCTGATATAGTCTTCCCTCTGTGTGTGCACATGTTTGTCTATGTCTTAATCTACTTTTCCTTCAAGAACACCAGTTATATGGAGCCTACCAATATGATCTCATTTAACTGTCATTATGTCTTTAAAGACTCGATATTTAAATATAGTCACATTCTGTGGTACTAGGGATTAGGACTTCAACAAATAAACTTAGGGGTAAACAATTCATCCCATAAATGATGTCTAAAGAACATCTGGGTGCCAAAAAAGGAAGGCAGTCGAGACATCCTTCAGAGTGCCTGAAATGCAGGTTTGTGATGTAGTCAGGTGACAGCATGCCAGAGAGAGCCTGCTCTTTTTCCGAAAGGGAACCCAAAGCCCAGTATGAGAAACATTTGGATGCCAGTTAGGAGAGGCGTATAATTTGTCTACGATGTCATGGACAGAACAAACAATGGTTTCAGTTATGAGCCTAAAATGAGATTATTCTAAGAAACCTAATATTAGCTCGAAGTCTGAAGTGTATTACGGTTACTCAGACGGAGAAAGGGAGGTGGTGTTAAGGAATATGCTGTTCAAGAGAAAGTCCTTTCAGAGCCTTCAGAAGCCTCATCAACAGAACAATATCTGGGGCTCAGACACTTCAAAACACACCTTCAGGATTTACATCGGTGATTTCAATGTGTCGTGACAATCAGAAAGCAACATATTGATGTCTATCAATGATTTCTTCAACTACTTTTTTACTCTCAAATCCTTAAAATATCCTGAGTGTCTGTTTCACCAGGAGTAAACCACAAAGCCAGCATCTCAAATTGCAGGTGCTCATTTCTGATATGTTTCAGAAACTAACATAGAAGGATTCAGAGGGAATAGCAGTAGAAGTTTGTTCATATGTGCCCCAATGTAATTAAAAATACAAAAGAGACAGTTAGATAAACTTTATTACAATTTTTTCTTAAGAAATTGAGATTCTATATGTGTTGTCCAATAGAAACATAATAAGGGCCATATATGTAATTAAAATTTTTCTAGTAGCCACATTGAAAAAGTAAAAAGAAATAGCTGAAATATATTTGACCCAATATAGCCAAAGTATTATCTTTGCAACATATAAACAATATGAAACTTATTGTTAAGGTATTTTATGTTCTTTTATCCTATACAAACTGTTTGAAATCCTATGTATATTTTTTTCTTACATTACATTTCAGTTTTCATTGGACATACTTGATCTTCATTTAGGTTTCTTAAAATTTACAGTTAGAAAAAGTAGATTCACCTTACCACATTGTTCCAAACTTAACTTCAAAGTTTTAAATAATTTAATCAAGTATGTTTTTTAATTTTAAATTAATTAAATTTAAATTTTTAAAATTTAGTTTCTCGGTCACACTGAATACATTTTAAGTGTACAATAGCCAAATATAGCTAGTGGCTATTTTAGAGCACAGTTGTGTAAACAATTACATAAATACAATTAAAGAAAAAAATTGCAATTAAGAAAAATTATTAGATTCAACGATATTTTTTCTTGTTTTTTTTTTTATGCTGTCATAATGGTTAATGATTTTTTTTTTGACCCAAAAAACAATTGGTAAGAAGGCAGGATGACAAAGCAAAACCACACAGAGGGTCAAGATGACACTCTGCCCTTTGTCCTCACCCACTGAATGACCTTGAGAGAATCACCTTACATCTCATACCCTCAGCTTCCTCATGTGTCAAAATGGGGAGTTAGTCTAAAAATCTCTTCCAGCTATGACTTTTTATAATCCAAGTTCACTGAGAAGTTGAAGCTGGCTTGTGTGAGAGTAAATTATATTATGAGAAAAATATTTTGTTTCTGTTAATAAAATCCATTTTTCTCTTAGTTCATTACACTCACGACACACAGGATATTAAAGTACCAAATTTAAATTTATCAAAATATCAACTGAGGACCAAATCACCTGGAAATGTTTGTATCCCCTGAGTCAGTGAGATCAACCAAGAGAGAAGTGTCTCCTCCTTTAGGGGAAAAAATCGAGTCAAAGTCCCTCCCATGAACTTTTTTTGTAAGTGCCAACTAGAAACCTCTTGCTTGTCCTATCCAGAGCCAGGCGAGGCTTACAAAGTTTTGAGTGAGATTCATTGCTCATGAGATGATGAAGGATATTTCTTATTTAGCTGATAGTAACTTTTATAGTAAAAGATATTGATTATCTAAATAAGTGACAATTTAGTCTTTTTTTTGCTTTCTATGGCCTTGAGTATTATTTAATTTGTTAACATTTTTTTTAAATCCTATGCTTTCTGCCTAAAATAAAAATAGTGTTTGTGTTTAATTAAAATTTTTGAGAAAGACGAGATGATACAAGAAACAATAAAATCTTCCATAATCTTACTACTGCACAGAAATAAACATTTTTACTGTTTTAGGTGTTTCTCTTCAGCCTTCTTTTCCACATTTGTTTTTATTTTTATATTTATTTTTTATAAAGCTGGGGTCATATTGTGTAGATGTGATAGTTTTTTTGATGTCTCCATTTGGCTAGTCTATAGTCTCCACTTATTCAATAGAGCACTAAGAGGTGTTGTGAAGGGGTTTTGCAAGAGTGCATTAAAGTCTCTAGTTTTAAGGACAGGTGATTACACTGGATTATCTGGTGGCTTGACTTAATCAATTGAAAGGACTTGAAAGTAGGGCTAAGGCTTTTGAGAGAAGGAGGGAGAGAGGGAAGAGAGAAATAGAGAGAGAGAGAGGAGAGAGAGGAAGAGAGAGAGAGAGAGCACTGGTTGAACCCTAATTGATACAAGACGTACTTTTATAATCCATCCACTGAGTATTATATTCTCACATCACTAAACTTTACTCAAGACTTTCAATATCTACATAATAGTCCTTTTTAAGAATTAAAGCAATATTCTAATTTATTATTTGACATTTAAATGACTTATAACTTTTCCATTACAAATAACACTGAAATGCAAATACCTATATACAAATCTTAGTGTGCACAAGAGATTCTTAGATGAAAGAGCCTGAAACTTTTTTAGGCCAAATTGCTTTTTAGAAATTTACCTTCTTATTATCAGTCATATAGGGTCTAACTCATAGTACTCTTAATAACATTGAGCCCTATTATAATTTTTACAATTTGCTTGTGTTAGGCAAAAAAGGTATTTTATATTGTTTTAATTTGTACTACATGTGTGTATATATATATGTATGCATATGTGTGAATGCATATATATGTATATGTGTGTATATGTGTGTGTATGTGTGGTGTGTGTGTGTGTGTGTGTGTGTACACACACACACACACACATATACTGGCCAGGCAAGTCCAATGTCCACAGGGCAGGCTGTCAGGAAGGACAGGTGGAAACTCTTAGGCATGAGCTAAAGCTGTCCTTGAATTTCTTCAGGGGAGCCTGGGTTCTGCTCTTAAGACCTTTCAACAGACCAAATCAAACCCACCTAGGTTATTGAATATAATCGCCTTTACAGTCAGTTGTTTATAGATGTTAATCACATCTCTGAAGTTAGTCCCAGCAGCATCTAGATTAATGTTTGATGAAATATCTGACTGAATAAGTAGCCTGGTGAAGTTGGTGACTACAACTAACAATGGGTTATACATAATAATTTCTCTACTGCACACACAGCATATAAATTATTCATCATAGTTTTCAGTTTGATTTTCAGTTTTTATAACATGTTATTCTTCTGGATCCCAATGGCAAAAAAGGAATCAGCTCAGTAGATAAATATAAAAATATTGTAGATGCAGAGCACCAGGCCTGCAGCAATATTTTACTCTCGGTCTTCACCCTACCAAAACGTGAGAAACGTCTACTTTATAAAAGGCACCATACCAGAAGGCTTTGTAGGGGATACCAAGATGAGTCAGCCATGAGTTATTATAAGAGGAAGAATGTAAAAAGTACTTTCAGTGAAACATGTCACTTCAGTGGGTATTCCAAAAGGGAGTAGGTATTTTTGACTGCAGGATAAGTTCAAGCTTTACAAAAGAGGGAGCATTTCCAAAACAAGCACGTTAAAGGTATTTGGAGTTAGGTATTTCAAATGAAGGAGGAGATATTAGTAAAAAATACAGACCTAGAAACTCATAAGAAACAGAAGTACATGGTATTGGGATGGAAAGAGTAAGGAAAAGGTAAAAAAGATATGGTCAGTTGTCAGAGCATTAGATAGTGCTAGGCTAAAGGATGAGGGCTTATTCCACCCTGGGGAAGGAAATGTGGAGTGGGCCTGGAGCCTGGGTTCACTAGGGTGGGCTTGGTGCTTTAGTCTGCAGGGATGGGTCTGGGACCTGGGTCCACATGCACCAACATGGACCAATCAGGTATGAGACTGCTGGGGTGATCCTGGCACCTGGGTCTGTGGGGGTCAATCTAGAATTGGGACCAGTTAGGAGCCTGGTTTTGCTGATGCCAGTCTGGAGGCTGGCATGGCAGTAGGGCAAATCCATAACCTAGGGTCTTGGGGCTGGCCTTGGAAGTTGGGTTAGTCTGATGCTAGAGTGAGTCAAAAGCCTGCATCTTCTGTAACTGGTCTGGAGGTAGGCCCCTCCAGGACCCTGGGTTTGCAGGCACCTGCCTGGCAGCTGTAGAATTTTTGAGGTCTCCAAGGCATAACCAAAAGGCAAGAGTTCTAATAGAATATGAATGGAATCTTATCTGTTGGCCCTCCTTAGAAAGAAGCTTTATTGTAGTTGCAGCTCTTTTTTGGACAAGATCCTCATGGAAGGTTTTACTTTCTAGAACTGTGGTTCTCCATCTGACGTACAAGGCCCATTCCTGAAAATTCTGATTCAGTAAGTGTGTATATCAGGGCATCACCAGCAAAAAATTTATTCCCCTAGTCTGGTCCTAAAGTATAAACTTCTTTCAAAACAAAAGGCCAGAATAGGTTTCTTGAGGCCAGCCTGCTGAAGGACCCTACCTTGAGACAGCTTTGGAAACTCACTTCAGTCTGTGTGGAATTACAGAAGTGTGGCCTGAGGTCTGGGAGTATTTAGTCTGGGGCTTTTGATACATACCTGTCTGGGGAAAAGGACAAAGTAGACTTGTACTTAGACACTCTGGTTGTTCTTTGAGTTCATATTCTTGATTTTTGTATAATTAAGATTTTAGGTACATCTTTTAATGTTATTAGCATGTTTTTTTTTTTTTCTGAAAGTCAGGTTTCTTTGGCTAGAGAGTGGTTTTTCTCTAAGCATAATAGAAATTCATTGTTCACCATCTAATAGGCTACAGTGACAGAGTTGACATAAAAGATTAAGAACCTTAGAAAAATAAATAAAATCCAATTAATTAAATATGTCAGCAACATACAAGTACCTGTTTTTTGGAGCATAATAGCTTCTTAGAGGAATGGAAGGTATATCTTGCATTGTAAATTATGTGATCTTTTGAGCCCAGTAGAAGCATATAATTGTTCTTGGTCAAAATTAGGGTTTCTCAACCATATCTCTATTGACCTTCTGGAGTGGATTATTCTTTGTTCTGGGGGTTATCCAGTGCCTTGGAGAATATTGAGCAACTTTGAGGCTTCTATTCACTAGATGCCAGTAACATTTCCATAACTGAATCTTGAAGATAAAAATGTCTCCAGACATTGTCTAATGTCTCTTGATGGGAAAATTCATCCTTAATGAAAAACTATTGAGGCTCTGCCTTTTCAGACTCCAGTCCACTGTTTGGGTTACTTAAAGATGATCACACTGAGGAAAACCAGGTAGCTCATCAGATACACATCGTGTGCTATTTGATAAATTTTGTTTGATTCACAGGTGAATATTAAGTCTTCCAAATGTCTGTGATGAAGGAGACGAATGGGTAGACTTTGAGCAAAGCAAACACTCAGAATTTGTGTGCAATATTGAGTACATATGCTCCTCTTCACCTCAACCCCCAGCAGATAATTGACAGTTTCATCAGATTGTCTGGCCCAGGGTTTCAAGACCCAGACAAGATCTAGGACCTCTGCTTTGTTGAATCAAACAAGCAAGGAGAGTGTCAGAAGGAAAAAAAGAGAAAGGCAAGACTCATTAGTGATGGAGTACCAAATTCATAGTAACATTTTGCTTGTAACAAAAGGAGCCATCATATATTTTAAAAATTCAGAGGAATTCCTGGTTAAATAACACCTCATGTATAAATTCTTATTTTCATCTTTGTACAGAATTTTCTTTTTAGAAGTGCTATGTAGTAATACAATTTAATCAGTGTTTTGTGTAAAACATTGTGCTTGGTAGTAAAGGCTATTATAAAGGTGTCTCTACTGGCACACAACTTTTTTTTTTTCTGAAAAGATATTTCACATTATTTCCCTGTTTGTTCTCATATTCATTCCCTGCCTTTCCCCTGATTGTCTCTGTATTGCAGAAAGCTACATTTTTAAAGCTCCCTTGTCAACTGATTTTGGGTAGACTTGGATAATAAAAGGAATTGGAGAACTTGGTCAAGAGGAGAAAAATTGGGCATACTTGAGTGACAATTCTGGCTGCAGCTATGTTACCTCTACTGCTACAGCTCCTGGGAGATAGTTACACCCTCTATGATCATAGATCCTGTTGGTTAGCCCAGCCATCCTTTTGGCCGGTGGCTCTGGATTCTGGATTCTGGCAATACCACCTTTACTACCTTCTCTCATAAGCCCCAAGCATGAGAATGGCTTTCTGCTATGGCTAATCTTTGAAATGCCCCATTAAACTTATTTGTTTTGCCTGCTCTCTCATCACCTACATAATAAACCCCCTCTATTAAATTCCCTCTATTGGAAATGCCTAGAGTGGTTTGGTTTTTTTCCCTAGCAAATTCTGAATTACACAGCAGGATAAAATAAGTGCATACATAATTTTAGTAAAAGGCAAGCTAAAGGAGACACAATGAAAGATAAAAGTGCCTTGAGTTTTAAGAAAAGGAGTGAGTGTATCTAGATATGGTGAGAAGTTCCTTGGAAAGGCTTCCTGAAAGAGCTGGTCTTTGAAATTGTCCTGAAAGGGTGGAGAACACACTGACAGTAGAACTGAAGGGTGAGGAATGGGGTGGGAAAAGCACAATTTCATGTTGAGGGAACAAAATAACAAAAGGTATGCAAACAAAAAACAAAATTATTTTGTGGAAAGACAGTCAGGAATAATATCACATAGCTTGTATTCTAGTGAATTTATTTAATATCTGAATAATTCTGATCGTCTATAGCTTTGATTTAAACATAGATTAGAAATGGCATTAGGCAATTTTGGATGGATGCTAGCTGGATGATAGCTGAGCAGGGAAGGCAGGCACGATGGATATATCCCTCTTTTGGAAACAAACTCTGAAGTAATTACTTGCCCAAACTAGACCACTTTGTTTTAAATTACAGATGTCACTTCCTATAATATTCAAGGCCTCTTGTGAAAGAAAGGTTCTGACAGGAGTCAGATCAAAGATAAGAATGAAATAAAATGAAAAGTTCTATCAAAATAAATGCAGCTTTCTTTAATCAAAAATGTTGGTTGCAATTTTTGTCAAGACAGCAGGGTGGTAAACAGTGCCAAAACCAAAAAAATAGACAGGATTTTTCCTAACACCCCAACTTCCAGTTATTGTGAATTTGCTTACAGATTGATATTTCTGTTTCCTTACTATCTCACCTCTACTCACTGTCCCCAAGCTCTACTTCATCTCAGAGAAAAAGTAAGCCTTTCTGAATGTATTGAGATGGAATTTTGTGCATCTAGACTAAGCCACAAGTATCTCTCACTAAGACTAGATATAATGTAAATATATACATATAATTATCTCATACTCCACTGTGCCTTTAAATCTCTTCATAACTTTCCTATGCTTCTGACATCATTCTGCACTCTCTTTATCTCTTTCTCTTAACTCTTTCTTCTGACTAATTTGAACTTCAGCCCTCACTTGAAGTTCTCTTTTCAGAAGACTTTTTAGGAACTTGTACTTCCCTAATCTTTTTCTACTTTAGGTCCACTTTCCCATAGCCCCTGTGTCTTCATTATTACATGTATCTCACCAACAGTTAGTCAGTTACTGTATGTCATTTCCC
The DNA here is from genome assembly GCA_004027375.1 of Macroglossus sobrinus. Classification (NCBI taxonomy): domain Eukaryota; kingdom Metazoa; phylum Chordata; class Mammalia; order Chiroptera; family Pteropodidae; genus Macroglossus; species Macroglossus sobrinus. The sequence goes on from PVKZ01003253.1 coordinate 102,620, forward strand.
ATTAAACCTTAAGTTCCATGAAAGCTGTGATTGTATTTGTTTGATCCAACTCTACATTTCGAATGATAAGTAGTGTTGATGGCAGTACTAAGTTCCCAATAAAGATATATTTAATTAATAGTTACTATTTATTAATAAGAAGATTGGATTTTGTTTGTTTTTGAAATGGGGTTTGTGGGCTTTTTCTTCATATATTATACATTTCACCCATTAGGAAGGCTCCTACCAGGTTATAAAATGAGTTCATGGAATAAGGATGAGAATTTCAAACCATTAGCTGAGAATTCTGTCTCTGAACATCTTTCCAAGCCAATTTAGCATTTCAAGTTTTCAGAGAAGATTGTACAAATAAGGTACAGTATTTTGCCAAAAGAAAAAAAGGAAGAGTATGTTTTACATGCCAAATAGAAAGATTTCCTTTAAACCAGACATTAACAATCTTTTCTCTATTTTTTTCTTTGTGCATGTGCATATAGGCCAAATGAAAGATATTGTCTGATTAGTAAGCCAATAATCTCAGCCAGTGATACTTAGCAAGGAATTTGTGCTGCTGTGTTATCATAATCTAAATTAGTGCAGGTATGCTATAAAGACTTCCAGTGTCCAAAAATTTCTTCATTTTCCCAAAAGCATTCTGAAGTTGCTATCACAGGCAACATAATATCAGTTTTGCCCTTAAAACTCTGTATCCCCATGTTCTGCTTTCTCTAAGGAAGCATAAATTTTACTTCACTTCACAAAAAAGCAACTCAGATGTCTTAATAAATCAAGAGTAAAATAAAGTAATAATAAGTTTCTTTCTTTGAATCACATAGCATTCAAGTAACGAATCAGAACAAAATGTTCCAGAATAGGAGTCACTTAGGTAACATGTAGACTGGATCTAAAGCTTAATATTAATGAAATCGTTCGTCAGGGATGGGGCTGGCCAATCAATCGCAGTGCTCAAAATTGTTTAAGAATCTCCTTCCTTCACATATCCTAAGATGCCATACTGTCACAAGGGGACTTTATACTCTGCAAGGCACACATGAGTAAAGACATTATTCTGAGTTGTGAAATCTTGTGCAGAGGAAATTTACAGGTTGAATGTGGTCAGAGGTAGAGTTTGGTATTCAAACCCCAGGAATCTCTTGGTTTTAGTGCCAGACAGCACTCTCCATTCCCTCTGAGGAAATTGGCTTTGAGAAAATCTAACAAGAAGGCCAGTGTGGCATCTCACTGTGGCTTTTAGAAGGATTCTCTTAAGTGGCATTTACAAAGGTGGCATTCATTTGAAGGTTACATCCTCAAGTGAATAGAGCTGTTAAATAGACATTCTGTGAAAATAATGAATGGAAGTCTTAGATTTTGGTCAACGGTATTGGAGTTTGAGCTGATTAGAACACTCCCAGCTGATCAAAATCAAACTGTTATTTGTAATTTTCTATGGTTTTCACAACGGGAAGTACGCACTAAAAATACTGTAGAGGCTGAATTTCATAGCCATTATTGTTTTATTTATAGGTCCGCTGTCTCTCTATTAAGTCTTTCTGGAATTCACATCAAAGGAATATAAAAATGGCCCATTAAAAATATTTTGACTAAGAAGCGGATAGTTTTAAATGGTAAGACTTAGTAAGTTTACTCTATTCTTTTATTTCTCTTTATTTCCTAAATGACTCAAATGTTCAAACAAAAATATTGAGATATACTTAAATATAGACCAAAAATTGAGTTCTTACTTCCTGCTTCCAATGTTTTTTAATTCCAGAGCTTTTTTCTTCCAGTAGCTTTACATCTTTAAGTTACTTTATTAAAATTTTAGTACCAAGAAAACTTACTCTAAAGACCGAATGAAGTCAACCCTAAGATGAGATTTGATCTCATCATAGAAATATTAACATCAGAGTGAAAAAAAAAACAAAATTAATTGTGTTACTTTTTCACTTTTCTACATGATTTAAGATGCATGTTTTAAAGAATGAGGTAATGCATAACACATTGTCTGGCAAGCTTAAAAATATAACTACTGTGATAAAAATATAGCTACTGTGATTATTATTATTCAGCTTTATGATTTATTTTATAATATTGATTTATAGCATAATATTGGTTTAAATGTTAATTTTAATGTTACATGTTTAATATACTAAATTTAGCTGAGTATTCCGTTAGCATACACATATATACTAACGTATAGTTTGCTCAGTTTAAAACCTGACATCAGAATATAGGGGAAGCAAAAAGATATTCTGATTTTAATAGCGCCAGACCTAAAATTTTGTTTTAAAAATTCTTTATTTGATTTCAAAAAGTTGTCCTCAGGCCTAGAAAAGTACTTTATGGATTTACTGAGCATCAGCACAAACTAAATAGTAATGAGCTCATTTTTATAGAATGAAGCTTAATATACTTCCAGCTGTTGAAAACTTGCACAGCTGGTTACTGGCTGCAACACAGAGCTCTCATCTGCCAGTGAAAAAAATAAATATCAATTTAAACTTGTAACAAAAGACTCTATGTTTTTGAGGAAACCATTTTCCACTGAAATTCACGTGTGTGACAATGTAAAGCTAAAACATGACCAACCCTTTTAATATATTTGTACCCATTAATTTTAAGAAAATTAAGGTTAAAAGCTTGACAACAACTTATCCTGGTTAGATCCCAAGGCTCTCTAGAAGGAAGTAGAGTCTCAAAGCCAAATCCCAGAGATGGCAAATTGAAGTAAACCATCCCAGATTCTGCACAAGTCAGTGGGGAGAAGGGATGGGGCTGCTGTTTCAAGGACTGGACTTACGTGATGCTCAGGAAACCTGAGACAAGGAAGAAAAAGTGCTTTGGCCACTTATTAAAGAGTCATTCATTTCTTCAATAGTATGAGGCACATCCTTAAAATTAAGGTAAATTTAACAAACAGCAAAGAGCTCTCATTCATTCATCCATTCACCCAGCAGTTATTGAGCAATGACTGGGACAAGTAACATCTCATTTCTTGCATTTACACCACTTTCTGTGTTTTCATCATAGCCTTATTCAGCATCAATGATAATTGCCCACTCCTAAGGTCATCCTTGATTCTTTTTCCCCCACACTCCATATCTAACACATCATCAAATCCTGTCAATTAAGCCTTTCTACAACTTTCACCACTACCCTTTTGTCCAAGCCTCTTATTACCATGTACTATCTGGAATACCACAACAGCCCCAAATGTCTTCCTACCTACTTTGCCTGTAGCTAATTGTCTACATAGAAGCAACAATGATGTTTCTAAAAACTTAAATATGAATATCTCAATTGTCTGAAATCTTCCAATGGCTTCCTCAAACACACAGAGTACATTTCAAAATCCTTATGGAGGCTTATAAGGTCTTGCATACTTTGGCCCTGGCTATTCTATCTCCTTGACCTTATCTCTTGTCAATCTTCCCTTCATTCTCAATGGTCCAGTCACACTGGATTCTCTGACGTCCCTCCAATATGTCAAGCATGTTCTTGCCCCAAAGCATTTGTACTTGCTGGGTTTTTTTTCTGCCTGGAATGTTCTTTCTCCATATTGCCTACAGCACATAGCCTCTCTCTCTGCTGTCTCTTAGCTAAACTTTTGACTTTAGCTAATGCCTTTTTGCAATATTTTTTCCTTCTCTTCGTTGCCTTTTTACTATTCAATCCATTCTCTAACTATTGCCACTGACTAGTTACCTGTCTAATGCACAAATCTGATCAGCTCCTCTTCTACCATAAAGTCTTTCAGTAGTTATATTACTGTCCATAAAGAGAATTATGACCTTAACAATCTGATCCTAACTCTTCTTTTGGTCTGTTCATCCTCCACTTCTCAACCTTTACTTTATAATTCAGCACATGAACCCAATAATTTTTCTCTTTTCTTGCCACATACTCCTACTTCTTTTCCTTAACTCATGTATTACATCCTACCTGCCATGCTTTCACTTCTGTCCTGGGGAAGTTCTACACCAGGAATTCACAGTAAAAAGTGAGTATGAATAGTGTTCATAATAGAAGATTTAAATTGGGTGTTGAAGAAGGAATAGTAGATACGTAAGAGGGAGGGAGAAAGGCCTTCTTAATAGGGTGACACTTGACAAGGCAAAGAAGTCAGAGTATAGCTCCTGAAGTCATCACTCCTTCAGATTTGCTGAGACTATTAGAGAATTCACAATAGAATTCACAACACATGAAAACAAGAATAAAGAAGTGGCATGGATGAGACCCAATTACGGAAGTCAGGCAGAGTCATGGGAAAGGGGCTTAACTGATCAAGTTTTCACAGAATATTATAAGAATTAAATAAAATGGTACATATAAAATTGCTAGCACATATTGATTGGTCACATAAGGATCCTTCAATTTATAAGTGTTGTAGTTAGCAATAAAGATGTATTGCAAGTTTACGATAAAGGTAACGAGAGCAAAGTTCTCCAATTGGAGTGGGTGGGAAATCTTCATCCCAAGGCAAACACCTCTGAAACAAATCCATTTTTAAGGATTTAATAAAATTGCTTAAATCTTTTTCAAATATATCTGGTGTTATGTTTAATTAAACTAATAGACATTAAAGGATAGTCTTATGGGTTTTCTTCTTTCTGGGATGGTTTTAGGTTTGCAAACATATCACATAAAACATGTATTAAACATGATTTATAATTTGCTTGAAATGTACTCATGAACCAATGAGTGAATTTAACTATGCCAGGTACTCTTTCACTAAAAACCAAAATAGATCAATCCAATCTTATATCTTGTCACAGAAGAGTAAAGATGTGTATTTAACTCCAAACTACTGCATTGTAAATGTCTTTAAGACTTAAATGTACTAAGTGGCAATATTCTTTCATCAGTAAAATTTAACTGTATACAGCTCAAGTCATGACAAATGGTATGTTTTAATGGATTGAAGGACATTTTCTGTGAACCATGTTGTATACAGGAAATATAATACGAGTGCTGGAAATGTGTCTGGTATGACTATATTAAATTAGGGTTCCACTACAGCCGTCAGACTTTAGAGACTTGTAAATCCCTAGTATGTGACTTTCATTTTTTTGAAGAAGCTGACTTTATAGTTCTCTTGAGTACTATGATTTTTGTATTACAAAGAGTGACCCATCAAGTAAAATTAGAATGTTTTGAAATGTTTAGCAGATGATTGGTTCTTGAGAGCTGCAAAAATAAAACTTGCCCTTCCTAAGAGAATATTGGAACTTTGAACTTTTATTTATGATTTTGTCAGCTAGAAAGTCAAAGATGATAAATGCACAGTAATAGCTCAAGTCCTTAACTGTTTGTTTAGAGACAATAGAAATCTAAAGAAATAAGATAGGTTGATATTATTTGGAGCTTCCTTTTATTGAACTTTCTGAAGTGTATAGGCTCTCAATTCCTCATTACCTGTTTTCTATTTATTGGAAGGTTGGTCATCCACATAATAGCATCCTTCTCTCGCCGACTCAACCTTTATAGAAACTATCTGTGCCAGGACTGGCTACATAGTTTTCAGAGCCTGGTATAATGCAAAAATACAGGTCCCCTTGTTTCTAAGTAAGACATTTTAAAAGGGAAACAGTAGAGCATTAAACCAAGTCTGGAACTCTTCTGAGCACAGGGCCCTGTGACACTAAACAGGTTGCATGTCCAGGAAGCCAGGTCTAGTCATAGTTAAACAGCAGTAAGAGGACCCAGCCTCACCATTTCATACACCAGTTACCTAAGTATATTCAGTAGTTTAATTAAATTTACAGCAGTACTTAACGAACATTGCCTCCTGAACTCCTTAAACTCCATTCCATTTCTTCCAGCAAATAAGCACTGATATTTTTCTAATTATAAAAATTAATTATATTTGAAGAAAAAGTAGTATTTTGCTCTTTATTACTTCTGTGTAAGAGAAGACTGACATAAATGTTGTATATTTATTGAGTGCTTTTCTAGATGCTGATGATAGAGCAGTGAACAAAGTAATTCCTTTGCTCTTATAGAGTAGATATTCTAATGGGGATAGTTCAAACTTCAGCAAAGACCTTCGTAATTATTATTTTTTTAAAGAATCTGTAACTAGAAGAGCCTTTTGAAAAAAAATAATTGTGCTTTCAGTTTCTATAAGCTTAATTAGCGTTAAACAAAAACAAAAACAATTTTTTGTTCTGTCCTTTTTTGGAGGATGAACTCTGATGATTTAAGGCAATTTGACTCAGTAAAAACCCTTTAATTAATTTGTATTATTCAGTGAGTTTATTTTAAAAAAGGACATTTTTGATAAAATGTGTGAGGACTAGGAAATTTTATTATCATTCTTCTTTAAACATGTCAATAGCTTTTTTGTATTATTTATTTTATTTATTTCAACTACAGTTGACATTTAATATTACATTAGTTTCAGGTGTACAGCACAGTGATTTGACATTTATATAACTTACAAAGTGATGTCTCCAATAAGTCTAGCACCTACCTCGTATCATACATAGTTATTACAATATATTAACTATATTCTTTATGTTGTACTTGACATCCCCATGGCTATTTTGTAATGACCAATTTGTACTTTTTAATCTTCTTCACCTTTTTCACCCAGCCCTCCAAACTCCCTCCCTTCTGATAACCAACAGTTTTCTCTCTGTATCTATAGGTCTGTTTCTGTTTTGTTTATACATTTATTTATTTTTAGATTCCACATGTAAATGAAATTCTATGGTATTTTTCTTTCTCTGTCTGACTTATTTCATGATAAAAAAATAACTAGGCATTAATTCAACCAAGGAGATAAAAGACCTGTATTTGGAAAATTATAAGACTCTGAAGAAAAATTGGAAAAGATATAAATATGTAGAAGCATATATTGTGCTCATGGATAAGAAGAATTAACATTATTAAAATGTCCATACTATCCAAAGCAATCAATAACTTTCTTTTTATTATCATTCTTTGGTTGTTTTCTTCCTGTGATTTATGTCCAATTGTTAGGTAAGTTTTTCTGTTTTTAATAATGTCCTTCTTTTGTAGTGTCTATATACAAAAAAATAAGAATTAGAAACAACCCAAATTTCTACAGAATTTTACCTCAAAATTGACTTTATACATATCGTCATCTTGTTTCTGCAGGAATTCACTTTTAATAAAGGATCTATTTTACTCTCGTTTAAGAAACTACAAATAGTCCCCCAAAAGCCTGCTGACCACAGTCTGAAAATATGAAATGTTCTTTGGAGGGTTTTGGGTGTGGAGTGAGACACATTTTCATAATATTCAGTATGTCATCATCAAGTAATGTTTACAAACCCCAACACCCTGGGGATGTGTGCAAGGTTTAGAAAGCAGATGTTAGCAGTTAAGGAAAAATTATGACTGCTGCCTGAAAATATTCCCTCTTGCCTATCAGTTACATACAAGATTGTCAAGATCTCTTCTTTTTGGTGTGTATAATTTGCCTAGTTTAGAGAACGGTTAATCTAAAAACAGATTTGGAAATTGCTAAAAGAAATTCTCCAGAAATGGTCATCTGAGAATCCCTTGTCTATTTTTTATGACAGATTTTCCTATTGGAAAAAAAAAAACAACCCTAGCTGTAGGTACTCTACCTTATACTTCATTTAACATAGTACTTTTTGAAACTCCAGACTTTCTGTCCTGCCTCTCCACCTCTGAATATTGTTATTAAAAATGCTAATTGTATCACATAGCAACTTCAAACACAAATTAACCTCAGATTTTTAGAACTCACATCCTTTTAGTGCAAGGAGATAAAATTGCCTTGATGTATTAATATTTAGTGATCAAATCTCCCCTTTTCTAGATAAAGTATAAGGATTTTTGAGGCAAGTTGAGGTGGTCTTTCCAGAAGGGCAAGTTAGAAATATAAGCTTTAAAGTGACAAACAAAATTTAACTATAACATGATATTGCTTGTGGGCAGTCTTAATAGACAATCAGATTCAATAAAATAAGCGGCAACCAACAGGTACTTTTACTTATGAAAGAGTTTTGTTGTAAAGAGTAATTTTGATTGAATCTTGGGCTTTTTTTTGCAGGGGGGAGTTTCTTCTTCACATATGAGAAAATCTCAGGAATAGCAGAATTTAGTAATAGACATAAGGTTCTGAGTGAAGATCATTTGATGTTAAAAAATGACCATTGCTTTTAATTTTGAGTTTTATATTGATGAGCAATTATTTAGCATGCTAATGGTAATGGCCACTCTCTCTCCCTCTCTCTCCCTTTTTTTATACTTCCTGTCTTTAGCACCTATAACGGAAAAGGAAGTTAGGGAAGAGAAAAATCAAATTTGAAAAGTAGTCAAATATATCAATGGAATAGGACAGTAAAGCTAGTAATATTCTCAATTGCATCTGGGATCTTAGTATATTATAATATTTAGAATATGGAACTAAATGATGAAATAAGCATTTAAAAAATGTAAAAAAGCAGAACTTTTTGATAGGTGACTAGATAGCCAAATCTAAAAGATAAATTTGCATTCATTTCTCACATCATATATGAAGAAAAATTCCAAATAAATTAGTAATCTACAGGTAAAAAATAAAATCATACATATCTTTGGAGAATACTTGAATGAATTCCTTTATAAATTCTTATACTATAATTTAAAAACATAAACAATAAGAAATTAATGGCAAATTTGATTGCATTTTAAAAATCTTTGTCTAAAATTAATACACGCAAAGTAAGAGGACAAATTGCAAATATTATATTTGCAACTTATATCACAGACAAAGGTTTAATACCTAACATATTAAGAGCACCTGAGGAAAAAAAGGCCAACCACTTGATTGAAAAATGGGTAAAAGATATGAACAGACCTTTCATCAATAAAGAAATGTAATGACCCATAAACATATAAAGGATGCTAAATCAGACTCCCAGTAGGAGAAATACAGGTTGAGAAAAAAGAATATCTCACCTATCAGATAGAGAAAAGAATCAAAAGGTTTGAACAATCCAAACTCATATAAATGTTTCTCTTACCAAATTCTGTTTTAATGCAGTAAGAGCAACAGATATGAATGAATGAAGAATAGGTGGATCCAATTACCCATTAAATGCTAATGACTAGTGGTTAGAAAAAATTTTTTATCTTTCAGGTGCTTAGAGAAAAAAAAATGTTTAAGTGTAAGTTATTACATTTGGGTGCGTAGGGAGAATTTATGGAATCCAAAACATCTCTGAAACCCACATTTGTGCAGATCACAAATAAGTTTCTTTGGGAACCAAAATAACTGGATTTCAAAAGTGAAGTGATTCTAATAAGCAAAAGTAAATATTCTAAGAGAGGTAGCCATGTGCTCATTGATGCCCAGACTTTGACATCAACTTCATCTTGATACCAATGAAGAGAGTGGATTTTTCAGCAAAGAAAGCACATTTACCTATGGCCCTCTGAGAGAGCTCTACATCTCTGATTTGGACAAGGCCACGGTTATCCAACACTTGCCCACTTGCCCAGAGTGGGCCAGGCACTGCTGGCTGAACACCAAGAGCTTCAGCTGCTTGGTGGGTTGGCGGGTGGGTGGGTGGGGGGAACACCCAGGAGGCGGGCTCTTTTACTCTGGCTTGTGAATAAAAGGAAGTACAATTCAGGCTCTTGAAAGCCACGCAGGGCTGCTTCTCGAGCCATGGTTTCTTTCCTTGTGTTTATTGATTTATGTCCATCTGCTGAGTGGGGTGAATTAACTGGCTTTGACCTGGCCACTGGATATTGTTAGTTCCCTAAATGCAAAAAAAGTTTTACTTTCATCATAAAATGGGGCATGGGGAGAGGTTTGAGAAGTATAGCTGGATGTGTATGAGTACACAGGTCCTAAACATGTGGTCATGACATCAGCATGGGTCCCAGACAGCCAGGTGGTGACATGCTCAGAAGTTATTATTTTGAGAACAGATCTGATCTTACTAAACTCTTGTTTCTCTGACTCGGGCCTCTCCTCCCTTTGCTGTGTCTTATGCTCACCTCTACATTTTCCTCTGCCTGGCATGCAAGGGGAAATCCAATTAATAAAAATTAGTTTGATGGGGAGAAAAAAACTAGTTTTATGCCTGAAAATGAAAATGACATGTAAATCTAAGAATGCAGGCATACAGTAAAAAAACATGTTAGTTCTGCTGCAATGCTCATTGGAAAATATGATGAGCTCTATTATTCAAAAATAATCTCCAAGCCAATTTTTAAAAAGTGGATGAGAAGATTGATTTCTGGCTAATAATATCAGAGGTTATTTTTGAATTTCTCATGGTTAAAATAAATATTATTTTTAAAAATCATTTAAGTGTCAGATTGGCATAGCAGGTATCTTGACAACCAGTTCCAAATTTGCTCTTTCCTTAAGAGAGCAGATACTGTAATTGCCATATCTTTGGGGGTAGCTAAAGAGATCTGTGGTCTCTTTCAATTTAATAGATTGACCTTATTTTAAAAGGTACCTGAATAGCTTTAATCAAAAATTTTGTCAAGGCCAGCCTCAAAAATAGACACAATAGATAATTAACAATGTCACATTATTCTAGGATTGTTCAAAAGAATTCCAGTTTTCCCTTGCTTCTTCCTGCCCACACCTAATGCCCCAAATCCTATCATCTAAGCTTCATCCTGTTTGCTTAAAATTCTGATCTTTGTCAAAACTTTAATACCAGGTGAAAGACTAACATTTAAAGCTGTATTCTAAAATAGACCTATGGGAATTCTCATGTGTATCTTTTTATATCGCTGTATTTTTACTTTTGCAATCATATAATATTTTTATTATTTATAAAGTCAAAACTCTTTTGCACTGGTCATTGACATCATTTCTTGGGAAGTGAGATTTTTTTTTAAAGAAGATTTGTACATTTTTGAAGTTTAGTATATTTTTGAAGTTTAGAAACAGAGCTGCATGCCAGTGTCTATGGGTAAGGTCTAATGGCAGGTTTTTTAGGAGGAAGCAGGTCTCAGTGAGAAAAACTGGTGCAAGAATGATGAGGATAGCAAAGACAACGTCCCTCCTTTAGCCTTTTGAAGTAGAGCTAGGTTCTCTGCTGCAAATGGTGGGCAGATAGTCCACAGAAAGCTGAGCTAAGAGTGAAACCAAGAATGAATGTAGGACACAGGGTGGGGACTAAAGCTAGGAGTGAAGCCATCAGCAAAGGTCTGGAAGCAGTTCCTTGGCATTGTCTTTCTTTAAAAAAAAAAAAAAATTATCCATGCTGATTCTCTTTTAGCAAGCTGTTTATCTTGGGACTTCTGCACAGCAAGCTGAATGGAACATGGGGCCAGGAAGATGGAAAAGCTGAATCACCAAAGGTTGTGTCACTGGTTCACGATCAAACAAAAAAGTACAGTAAAATCCAAGCTGAGAGGCCACAGAGCTGTCAGGCTTCTTGCTCACAGCTTTGGCTCTCAGATGATTCATTGTCCTCAGTTCTATCTCAGACATGCCCTCCATGACCCAGGACTTCTGATCAGATCAAAAAGGAAAGGTTTCACACTTTTAAACGGTCTTACTCTTCTCCTTCCTTAGGGATTTAGAATATTACTGTTTTCATTTCATTTTTTTTTCTTTCTAAGCATGGAATTATTATATGTTACCTTTGTCTGCAAATTTTAAATAAGATTATAAGTGAACCTGGGTGTCTTATGACTCCCCCTTTTTTCCCTTCTAACATACAGAAAAAATGATCTTCAGGAAAAACCTATTACCCAATGACTCTTCACTTCTGCCTATAGTGGTTCTTAACTTCTGTACCATTGACCTGAGGAGGTCTTCTAATGGAGCCTACGGACTCCTCCAGATGATGTTTTAAAATGCTGTAAATAAAACACATAGAATTACATAAAATCACAAAGGAAGCCAATTATATTGAATTATAGTTTCAGAATATTAAAACACCAAGTTATTAATGTAGCAATATATGTTGGGTTTTTTAGTGGCAGATTTTATGACTTATTGTAATTTCAAAATGGTGATGAGATTAAGTGGTAAGTGAAGGTGTCCACAACTGTAGAATGTGATGTAAAAATATCTGTGATTTCTACTTCTGATGAATCATAGTTGAAGTCACTATGGTTTGTTGCTTACATTATAATTGAAGAAAATCATAAATTTCAGTTTGAAGTTAGTGAAAATAAAGATGTCTCTTTTTTTCTTTTAAATTTAAGTTCACAGACTCTGAATTAAATTCAACGACTCCAGATTAAGAAGCTCTGATGGATGATTTGATGCAATATCGGATCTGATCTTCCATATAAAACCTGTCCTCATAAGTGGCCTACAAGGTCACTTGTGAGAACAGGTTTTATATGGAAGATCCAACTGAACTTCTCAAATTCTCTCCCCACCCATTTTCCCCCATATTTTAATTTTTTTATATGCAAAAGTATACCTAAGTAAACTTTGATATTACTCCAGAGATTGGCAAGATTAATTTCAGTCATGACTTTATTTCCTTCTATTCTCTGGATGTGTTAAACATCAGAGAGGCTGGGATTGGTATTGCTGCCTCAGCCAAAGGAACTGAACAGCCTCTGTCTTGGGGGCTTGGCTTTCTCCTTCCTCTGGCAATTCTTTAAGCAAAGAGAGTATGTACACCATGCCATTCCCCCACGTTTAGATAGCTTTTCTTCAAAGGACTTCTTGAAACAGATGTTGTCTTTCCATGAGAGAAGCTTCTGGATGCTCTTCCACAGAGGGCAGATCATGCTGTTTCTGACTGTATTTTGGGGAACAAAATCCAATTCCACTGATGATGGTTTTTCCGTTGGAATTCTTGGCCATAGGCGTAAGCATATGCCCACCTAATTTCGTTTTCAGTCTTCCAAAAGATTTATTTTGAGTATATTTACTTTACATTTATATTCTTAACCATTCTTATACATTCAAACATTGTTTCACTTATTTACTCATGGTTAGTAAGAAAAGTTCTCTTAATAGCTAGATATTGGCTAGATGCCTGCCACTGTGCAAGCCAGAGGCAAAGGAAGGAAAAAACCTGAAGAATACAGGCAAATGAATTCTTGAATGTTATAACTATTCAAAGTTTATCCTAAGGAATCGAGGAATTGAAAACATTTAACAAATGCAATGGATACTACAATTATATATCAAAAAAAAAAAAAACATTTCACCAAAATACATACCTTGCATATAAAGTGGATGTTGTTATTGTTAATTAAAAGTACTGCTACATTTTCTTTTAACCTTGACTCAAAGTCAGTGTTGTTCATCATTGTGGATATGGGTATTGCTTCATGTAGTGTATACTACTTCGTGCCATGTCTTCGTGTCATTACTTGCAGGCTGTTGACATTCAAGGATAATATGTCCTCCAGTTCTACCCTACTTTAGTTGGACAACATGGAGAGACTTGCCAAGGGTGTGCTGGTAAATGTTTAACAACTGGTTCTCCAGGGGAAATAAAGGCCAGCTTTGTAGCACTTGCCAATTTCTGTGGTGTAAATCCTCCCACCATAGATGATTTCAGGCTACCAAAATGACTTCACTAACCCCAGAGTTGGGAAAAGATGAGTACAAGTGGCTCTTGCAACCCGAGGCAAACCAGCTTTAGCTGCTCACCCTAGAGTCATTTATTTTTTAGGGCTGAGAGCTGTAATTGTCCATATCTGGAGTTGTTTTTTCTTCTGTTGACATTCATTTCATACAGCAATATTACAGATGACAGCGAAAGAGTAAGATAGATGATGGTAGATAGATGATAGACAGACAGACAGATAGAAAGATGATAGATGGATAGAGTATCCAGATGAAAGCTCTCTCCCTCTGACATCCTCTCTATCTCTCTAGAAGCTGATTTCTGGGACTGCAGTTTTGGTAACAGCATTGTATGGCCTTATTACAAGCAAATCTATGTTCTTTTTAAATGTTCATTGCTACTGATGTCACCTACTAAAAGACTCCAGAAGCTAAATGTGACATCTGTTAGACATTTAAGTCTTACACCTACACAGATCCAAGTCTCACACCAACTTTCTGCAGGCCACACATGTTTCAGTTAATTAAGGAAGCCATAAAAATATTTCTTCCAATGAAGCGGGATCCATGGCTCTTTATCAGACTTTATGAAAGTATTACCTAGAATGAGATATTCTTCAAGCAGAAACATTTCATCTTTAAAATACTTTTCACACAGTACAATCCTATAGTTGAAACCAGGATACATTATGTCTACAGAACTCCCCCAATCTATTCGATGTATATAAAGGAAAATGGTGTTGATATAACATGGACCTACACTGGCTCTTAATGCTTACCACATCCTTTTCTAAATATTTATAAACTTTCTATTCTGTAATTATAAAAAATATGGTGACCAATGGCTTCTAAAATCCAACTCTTTTTTTTCTTTCTTTTAAAACCAGAACTGCCAGGGGCTAAATGGTTAAGTTGTCCAATTATCCTCTTTTTTCTCATTGACAAACAGGAGCCCAGACTTTGAGATCTAAGTGTGCATTGTATATTGAGATATAATTCACATACCATATAATTCACCAGTTGAAAGTGAACCATTCAATGGCTTTTAATATATTCACAGAGGTGTGTGATCATCAGTGCCTTCAATTTGAGAATATTTTTATCATCCCTAAAAGAAACCTTGTATTCATTAGTAATAATTTCTTATTCTTTCCTTCCCATGGGCTCAGGGAATCACTAATCTATTTGTCTCTATAGATTCGGCTATTGGGGACATTTCCTATAAATGAAGTTATACAGTTTGTGGTCTTTTGCAACTGATTTCTTTCATTTAGCATTACAGTTTCAAAGTTTATCCAAATAGTACCATGAATCAGTACTTCATCTCTTTTTGCATTATTATTTGCAAAAAATTTTCTCCCAATATTATTTGCAAAAAAATTTCCCTGAAACAAATTGTCTTTTCTCTTACTTGTTAGTGTCCTTTGGACAGAACAAATGTTTTAATTTTGATGAAGTCCAATTTTTAAGAAATATTTTCTTTTGTTGTTTGTGCTTTTGGGGCCATTTCTAACAATCGATTACCTAATTCAAGGCCACAAAGACTTACGTCTATGTTTTCTTCTGAATTTTACAGGTTTAGCATTTACATTTAGGTCTCTGGTCTGTCCTGTATTAATATTTTTTAATATAGTGTGTATGTGGTTTATTCTTTTAGATGTAGATATCCAGTTATCCCAGCACTATTTGTTGAAAAGAACATTCTTTCCCCATTAAAGTGTTTTGGCACTCTTGTTGGAAATCAGTTGGCCATCGAGTCAAATCTTGACTTAAGTATATGGAAGACGAGAAATGCTAGGTCAACACTCAACTAGTAGCAAATCAACTTTCTTTCCAGTTCTCCAGGTGTCGTTCTGGGTGACTGGAATCTGCATGGCACCAAGCGTGGAGCTACAGGTCCATGCACATCAGAGAAAGAGCTCTAATGAAGTGCCTCAGGACGTTGCCTCTGACCTTGTTCTTTTCAGCATTGTATTGATCATTTGAATGGGGATGCGTGTTTATTAAACTTTTCAGGGAACTCAAAGTTTAAAGGAGCTATTCAATACTATAGGCAACACAATGCAAATTCAATACTTTTTACTGGCCAGAAAACTAGATTGAAATAAACAAAATGAAGGCAGCTTGAGATAAATAGGAACACTTAGTTTCAAAAATTAATTATATAAGTAGTGGGTATTGGAAACTTTCCTAGAGGTTTTAGTTGATAGAATTGTAGTTCATAGATTTAGGGGTTGATAGTCCCATTGTACTCTGCATTAGTTCTTCCATATGTTTGGGGCGACTCTTAAAAAGACTCTGGAATCCCCTTGATACCACCATGTAATAACTTAGCAAGAAGCTTAAGTAGCTAATAGGTTTTTAACAATAATTTCTAAATAAGGTACACAAAGTTCTAAGTGTTCTTAATTACAAACAGGATACAAACATACACACATATATCTGCATACACATACATAAACACACACATACGTATATACTAAACACACTTATATACACATATGCATACATATAGATAGATGATAGATAGATAGATAGATAGATAGATAGATAGATAGATAGATAGATAGATAGAAGATAGATTGACAGACAGATGAACTATACAGTTTCTGAGTAAGTTTGTTCAATTTTTTCTTGTTGTTGCTCAATAATTTTATGTCTAAAAATTTTTGGCGAATAGTAGTCCCTATGTACATTTCACTTGCTTACTGTTTTGATATATGTACTTGTTTTCTACATATAGATGAGAAACAAATCTTTTAACTTACATAAAGTTGAAAAAAGGTTAAAAAGAAAGG
Source organism: Macroglossus sobrinus (assembly GCA_004027375.1). Lineage (NCBI taxonomy): Eukaryota > Metazoa > Chordata > Mammalia > Chiroptera > Pteropodidae > Macroglossus > Macroglossus sobrinus. Next base: position 118,895 of record PVKZ01003253.1, read on the forward strand.
TTGTTATTAGAAGTTATATGGGCTCAAAATGTCTACTCTAAATAAGTTTTTAAAAGTAACTGAAGCATTCTTTTCACCTTTCTACCTAATACCACCCTCACCGCAAGAGAGTTGCCCAGTGTTTCTTTAAGAGTTCTGTAATAAAGTCTCAGACATCCCTCTCTGGCATGTGCCCCTATCAATAGTTGCAGGGATCTAAAATTGAATAGTTGCAGACTCTATGCCTTTAGACAAAGGGTCCAGATTCAGTGTGTTTAACTTCAACTTTATCCCTAATAAGGCTTAGTGGGAATATATTGTTCAATTCCTAGTGCAAAGACCTCAGAGTGACACTAACAAACTAGGGGAACATCCTGGGGAAGGCAAAAGGCACTATGAGAGATATGAAAGCATGTTGGATGAAGAACATTTGGAAAAAAAGGTCTCGCCAAGAGAAGGAAATATTAAAGATATGATAGATATATTCAAATATTAAAGCAACTATGATGTTGTATAGCAGAATGTGTAAATTTTTATTTTGTTTTCAGACATCAATACTAGAACAACAGATGTATCATGCTTCAATTCAAACTAATACAAAATGTTCTAACTACTGCACTGGCATGGCCAAAGAAAAGTCTGCCTTGAGAGGGATGAACAGGATCTCTGAGCCTTCTAAAGCAAAAATTAGTTTACCTACTGGGGATACTATAAAAAAGATGGGGGAAATGATAGGGCAAGATCTCTTCTGAATATAAATGTTTGTAATTCTCTCCCTTTTCTCATCCAGCCATAGCCAATACCATATATGGCCTCTCTCCACAATGATATCAAAGCTTATTTATCCTTCCCCAACCCATTTTTTCAAAATTAGTAGAACATCTGGTCTTTGATTTTACATTATATTCATAGAAGAAGCCCATTCCATTTTATAAAAATTTAGTAGCCTAGATTTAAGTTCACATTTAATGAAACTAGTCCCCTTTCTTCCTTCCATTAATAAGGTGCCATTCAGTAATCACTTCTTGGAGGCCTGGGGATCAATCTATGAACACTAGTTTTACCCCTCAAATAATGCTGTTTGTTAGGTTCTCTATCTCTGTCACCCCTTCAGAGATGCCTGTATTTGGGAATATGGGTTCCCAAAAGGATCTATTTGCCTGCTAATGGTAGATGCTGGGTGAGCCAAATACCTGCTTCTTCCCAAAATGTGTTATTAGATGACAGCAAAATTCCAAAGTAAAATATCTATTTTTGAATTATATCCCAATTGGTCATATCTAGTAGTAACGCTTACATCAAAACATTCATATTCTGATATGACCAGTCTCATATGAATCCTGATTGTGAACAGAGTTTAAAGAAGGATGCATCCATTCTTTATGGTTCATAGGCTTGTTTTAATAAGAAAATCTGTGATTCTAGAGTACTAGAGGAAAACTGGTAGCCCATAGACACACACACACACACACACACACACACACACATGCATACTTCTGGCAATTCAGTAACAGTATGGCTTTTCTTTTGTTACTGTTTTTTTTCTTTAATTTGAGATTAATGTCAGGCTTCATATGTTGACAAATTATAAAATAACTCTTCAAATTTTTTAATGCACGCTAACCATTTTTCTTTTAAACATGCCACACAAAATATTGGTTATAGATTGACAGCAGGCAAGGAGAAATTCTACCTATTTTTTATGCTGTCATCATGAAAATATAATGAAATGTGTTTCTGATGGATAAATCAATATGGGTACATGTCCTTAATAGGATTTGGTTGAAAGGGGAATGTCTGTTTGTCACCTTTCTCTCTCCTTCCACCAACATAAAAAAAGCATTGAGAAAGAGTCATTTTTACACCTTTTAGTTGATGAAAGAAGGAAAGTTGTCATATTTTAGGCAATTAATCTCAAAGAATAAGTGAAAGTTTAGCTAAAAACCTCAAATAATTTCCTCTTTCCATCTGAAAACCACCTTTACAGAAATATTTATAATCCATAAGACAGGAACCAGAGAGGAGATAATACTTTTTCAAACAGAGTATAAATATGCATCATCAATTTAATGCTTCCTCTTAAAAAAGAAAATATTATTGAAAACTCTTGGAAAAGCAGCAGGGTAAAGTGCAAAGAGACTTGAATTCTCATTTTAGCACTGGTAATTCCTAACTCTGAGATACAGAATAGGTTACTTAACTTTACAGAGTCAGTTTTTCACTGATAAAACTAACATTTTTATGTCACAACAAAGGATTTTTGAGAAGATTCAATAAGTTAACATACATAAAGTGTTTGGCATATTAGACTGTAGGTATTTACTTATCTTCAGCTAAAAGAAATAAGTCTTTCATAATAAATAATGTTAGGTAATTGGAATTGAATCTCTTATTTTTAAATCATTTGTATGATTGAATATATCATTTTTAAAGGTAGCACGTGCATTTGTAGTTTAAAACAAAAATAATATTGTGTGGTTTATAAACATACATATTCATACACACACATATAATTCATTTAATAAACAAAAAAATAGTGGCACTCAATAACCATTAAAGAATTTCTGTGAATGTCTTTTAATATCCTCTAAGTTATAACATCTCAAACTCAATAAGTTTGGACTGTGAAGTATGAAATTTTGTACCATAAATTCTTCAGTCTCACTAGAGGCACAGAAAGCTCACATCCTGTTCCAGATGCTAGACAGCCTTTCCAGGTAGCTCACTTAAAAAAGATGAAGTTGGAACTTCTGCAAAGTGACCATTAGGAAACTTTTGCTTTGCTTATAGGGAGCACTAGATGACTTTCAATTTTAAGTGATCCCGAACTAGTCCACACAATCTAAAAAGCTGGTGAGTGTTCAGCAGCTTTGTAGAAAAAATGCTGGAATTAGAGCTGATTTGGGAGACTTGGAATTTTACTACTTGTTCAACCTTGAAGGTATTGCTTAATTTTGTCTGAATTTCTATTCTTTTATCTACCAACAAATGCCGGTTCATTTACTTAAAATAAAAATAATGTCTTAATTTTTATACTTCCTTCCTTGCTGTCTCTGCTACAACCCACAGATCTTCTTTAAGCTTCTTAAATATACTGAGCTCTTTTTTTCACCTCAGGGCCTTTGCACAAGCTCCACATTACGCCAGGAAGTCTCTTCCTATTCTGTGTTTCTCACTTCCTGTTTTAGATTAGCCTAAATATTACCCCTTCAGAGAGTCCCTCTCTGACTTTCCCCATTATTTTGTTTCCTACCACTTGTCATAATTTATAATTGCTTCATTTGTTTGGTTCAATTTTAATTTTCTCAGCTATCTTACTGAAATATAGGTTCATTGAGAGACTCTAGCTGTCTTGCTCACCATCACATTCTGAGTGTCCACTAAAGTGCCTGATAGAATTAGATAAAACGTGTTGCATAGATGAATTAGCATTTGCATGGTTGTTGTATAATTAAGATAATTTAGGACATATTTTATAATCTCGATAAAGTAAATCTTTTTAAAAAATTATTTTTAGAGAAAGATTTGACACAAGATATATCTAGTTCATGTGTTAAATTATCTGTGCTTGAGTTGTAAAAGCAAAGTATGGCAGAGCCACCCACTATCTGTGTGGAGTCAAAGTCACTTCTGACACAATGAAGGGCTAATCTATAGAGGAAAATCCTCTCGAACAGACAAGATGTCACCCATTTGAAGATATTCACAGCTTTAAAAGCACCAGCATACATTTTCAAAGTTTTCATTTTCTAGAGACCAGCTAGGACAAGGAGCTGACCTGAGCATGTAATCAAGATTACATTTTCTCCATCCCACTTAGAGTATGGCAAAGATGTCATTACAAACCTGGTTGTGTCTCCCTTAGACAAGCTTAAGATAGGTGGCCTTTTATTCTTACTGTTTTCTTGGAGCAAAGCAAGCTGCTTCAGTTGGTCTGATCTCTATTTTCAATAAAAAGCTAACAATTTGAAACCCATTGGGAAAGGGTAGTTATTGAAGGATGCTTCTACTATATGTTTTTTTCAATTAATGAATCCAGTCCATGTCTCTTTAAATGAATCTGAGCAGAATATCGGAGAAAGGAGGATTCTGCGGATGCCTTCTTAAAAATCAGAAAAAGGCCAATAAAAACTAATGATCTAACAACAAACAACTGCCAATTCTGTGTCACTGAGTCATCTTCTGTTGGGAAATGTTTGGATTTCATTAGGCTTTTAAGTATCACTAGCTGATTTATTATTTTATTTTTTTATTTTCTTAGTGGGTTGTCATAAAACTTTAGATTATTAATATGGAGAACAAAATGGCAAATAAGCTATAATTTCCTACATGAGTACAGTAATGATGATAATAAAAATCACTGAAGGTTCTTAAATTTATTTATATCAACTAAACTCCGAGATGGTACAAAAATCATTCTTCAGAATATTTATCACCCTTTCCTACTTCATCTTCTGATCTCTGCTGTAATTCTGATCTCTTGCAGCATTTTTATCTTGTGATACTCAACCCACATCCAACATCTAGGCTGAGCCTTCTTTCTAACATTGTTCAAATCTTTACATTCCTTTCCTTTTTTTTTTTTGATGGGAGTATTCTGTGCAATATTTATTGTGCCATCTCTAAGGATACCACATGAAAAATCACAATTAACTTCTGAAAAGGGATTAAATAAAGTTACATAAAAAAATTAAAATAAGGTTGCTTATTTCAGGAGTCTGATCAAAATGGAAAGTTCAAGCACTACTTGAGATTTAGTATGTTTTCTCTAATTAAGAAAGGTATTCTCTCCTACATGTCTTCAATTAATAGGTGCTACTAGTTCTCCAAATGACTATGCATCCATGTTGGTACATGCTTACTTTCTCAGTAATGAAATATGTTAAATTAAATTGTTACATAGTTTGGGGAAAATTCTCTATAAAGTCCCTATACTCAATGAATAAAGACCCCAAAGGAAATCTGCTGTGCCCAGTAACCTAAACAGCCTAATTAATTATAGCTTCATGTCTCAGAAGTTGAAACACTTAGATTATGTATTTTTATCTTTATTTTTGGTATGCAATAATATTACAAACACTAAATAGATTACTGCAGAAAATATTAGGATGTAGATTCATGGAGCTTTAAATTCTTCATCAGAGAGGGCAATGTGATTTGGGTGAATGTCTAGGCAACTTTTTTCACAAATTTTTGAAATTATGACCCAAAGTAAGAAGTAATTAATATATAAGCCCAATACACACATGGATATACATCATGGGTCACAGAGGGTTCTGTAGGCCATTGTAAGGTTTTCAGTTTCTATTCTAAGTGTGTGATGGGAAGCTTCTGAGGGAATTTTAGCTGAGGAGTATCATAGTATGACTGATTATAACCAACTCATCCTGACTATTCTGTCACAGAATGTGAGGGGCCAACTATGGAAGCCAGGAGACCAGTTAGGAGATTGTCTTGATAATGCAGATGAAGAATGATGATGGTGAGGCCAGAGCAGTAGTAGTGAAATAGGTAAAAACAAAACAAAACAAAACAAAAAAGTCCATTTCTGAATATTTGTAAAGGCAGAACCACCTTGAAAGATTGGATGTGTGATCTGAGAGAAAGGCATAAGAATCAAGGATGATTTCCAGGTTTGACCCTGGAGGTGCTATTTATTGAGACTGGAAAGATAAAAGAGGAACATATTTAGAGGAAGAAAACAGTTTTGTTTTATGTTTGAGCTGCCTATTGAACGTCCAAATAAAAATGTCTGATTAGAGGCCAGAAATTAACCAGCTTCAGATTCATGAGAGAGGACCTGGCTGGCTGGGTGTATACATTTGGGAGTTGTCAAAATATGTTGGTATTTAAAGAATTGGACAAGGAATTCTCAATCCCCAATGAAGTAAACATTGACTAAGAAAGAAAAGATCTTAGTTGAGTTCTCCTGAAAACAACTCTAAAACAAGGACTTTAATGCATATAATTTAACTGGGAGGTAGGAACCCAGAAAGCACAGATCAGGAAGTGAGGAAAGTGACACAAGGAAAGGAGAAAAACCAACTAAAGGAATAAAGGGTGTTTTATAAGCTTGTTACCACCAGTTCCACTAAAACTGAAGGACTATTTGAAATACACGAGAAGAGATGTTGATCTGATAGATGAGACAAGTATTTATCCAGTATCCCTGTCTTCATTAGTTGAGAGATGTTCCTGAAGGTGTTGAGTCGCTGGAGAAAGTTCTAGGTGGAGAAGCAGAGAGATGGACCAGGGGACATGGGGCAGGGCATTGAAGGGCCAGGCTCCAGGTCCAAAGACTGAGCTGTTTGGAAGTTCAGAACATGAGGAGGATCTAGTTAAGGAGACTGAGAAGGAGTGACTTGTGTAATAGAAGGAAAACTAGAAGAAGCTGGTGGCTGGAGGTCTAGAAGGTAATTCCAGAAAGGAATGATACTGAGTCCTTGTCATTGGATTTTGCATCACAGAATGTGAAAACCATTTATTGGGGTGGGCCAGGATAAAAGCCTAATAGGATGAGGTTTAAAAGGAGGAGAGAAGCTGAAAACAACTAGCTTGGAAAACTTATTGGAGGAGTGTTGTTATCAAGAGAAGCAACTAAAGGAGAAGGAGACTGGAGAAGTTGCAGAATATTCTTACTGTGAAATCCACAGTAGGGTAGAATGAAAGGGAGAGATATGACAGATGTGTTTGAGACTTCCGGCGCAAGTAAGAGGCAAGTATTCATTGGTTTGGCAGTGGCAATAATGAATGAGTCGATATTTAGGGTCAATGGCTATAGTTCTTGCATGAGCCTCATCAATCACCCTCTCTCCTTCTAAACCTAGAAGATAAATGGGATCGAAATCATATTTAACACAACTATTGAGATTTTGTTTTCTAAAAATATCATTTTAAAGTGTAGTAACTCGAGTTGGAAAACAGTGGCTATACTTATAAACCAACGTAGCAAGGATTTTTCAGAATATATTACAAGAAAATAAAGCACTTCATATGAACTTAAAAATTAAAACATCAAACATAGGTATATGATGAGTACACCCATGTTTATATGTGTGTGCATAAAATGATTATGCCAAATATAGTTAAATTCTGAAAGGCATTTAGTATTATTAACCTTTTTATTTTCCCCATGTCATTCATTGTCTCTGTTTTTCAGGTCTATTAATTGATTTTATAAATTAACAATCTATGATGACTCTGAAGTTGCTTCAGAGCAATTTGACTTGTTAGAACGAAATCCTGTGTACAAGCTCTTGATGATAAGGCGGCATTGACATGTAGGTGTTTATGTTGTATAACAAATAGAAAATAGTGGCATTGCAACTCTTGTAGATTGGAACAAAATTATTATAAGCTTATGCAAAACACAAATAGAAAAAAATTGTTCAGAAGAAAATAAAAGCAAAGACAATCCTCATTTAAAAGCTACATGAAATGTAGCTCTCATTCAAAATGACTTTCTTTTTACTACAACCAAATGAGAAACTTTTTAAAGTTGATTTTGTGAATACTTAGGGTTTTATGAAAGACAATATTTATGTTCTATTTTCAAATACCATCCACAGAGAATTTATAGATGTATGTAGAGATAACATTCCACACTAAGCATATGTCTAACATCAATCTGACACAATGATTTGAATTCACTTTTGGAACATAAAGTCAGAAAAGATGAGTCAGTTTACTCTTGAGTTAAAATTTAATGAAGCTAGTTATGCAGAAAAGTGTGGTCACACCACAAATGAGTGGCTTCCAGCAGAAGGTTTATATTACAAAATTAAACATTAGTCAGCATCCACATGTTAGACATCAACACTGTGTGTGTGTGTGTGTGTGTGTGTGTGTGTGTGTGTGTGTGTCTGTATAAACTGAATTGGAATTGTATATAATAAGTAATAGCCATTTTCAGGAAATAAATCACAGTAAGGAGTTGTAAGAAATAATGTATTAATTTAAACTCCAACACCATTTTCTTTTAAAACGACTTGGAGATACTGAAGATAAATTTTCTTCTGGGGGGTGGGAAAAGGTCTGCTGTTAAAACTCCGTCTTACATTTACCATCCTGTCTACTCATAGCTGACCTAAAGATCAAGCAGTGGTACGCATGCGTGAGGCCAGCAGGAGCATATATACAGACATTGCATAAGTGGTATGGGGAACTGGGCCCCTTTCCCCGCTTTTGTACCAAGGGGCCGGCCACCACTCAGCTCCAAGTGATTTCTTCTAAGAGGGAATGTACAAAGTTTTTCAGTCTTTAAAGAGGATCCTCTTCCCCACTTTTCAATCTGGGTTTTTATGTCAAATACTTTAATTTTAAAGTTCAATTTTTAAAAGACATTTTCAGTCCACACAAACCAGGTTCGAGGGGTAGATTTCACCCACAGGCAGCCAGTTTGCAAACTCTGCTCTATGCAGATAATACGAAGGCAGCACAGCAAGCTTTGGGCTGGACTTTACATGTTACTTTCCTTGTGAACTGCCATAGATTCTTAAATGTACAGAAGGCACTCTTTGTCAACAGGGTCAGGAAAAAGTAATTAGGTTTGTTAAAAATCACACATGTAAAAGCCTGGGGAAGAGCATGACAGAATCTTCTGGGGCATAGGAAACATTTAGATCTTGATGATCTGGGCGGTAACACAAGTGTATGTATGTGTGAAAAGTCATCGAGCTCCACACTTAAGATACACTTCACACACATGAGATATTTATATCTATATCTACATCTATATCATCTATATCTAAACCTATATCATCTATATCTACATCTATATCATCTATCTCTATATCTATATCTAATCTGTATCATCTATGTATATCTAATATCTAATCTATATCTATCTATCTATCTATCTATCCATCATCTATCTATTATCTATCTACCTATCTAGATATCTCCTCTCAACCAAAAAACTACCAACTTTAGAACTTTGAAATAATCAGATGGCAACTTCAGTGTAGGAATGGACAGGGCAATGACATCCCTTGGGCTGTGCAGCTGAGACAAGCCAGTCCAAGCAACACATTTATATGTAGTGGGAAGAAAGACTTCATAAATCAAAAAAGATGAAAACTAGTCCTATCTAGTTGCTCCCAGTATATGTCTATGCCACTCAGTGGCTGGTAGTCTCCTCTTTTTGATCTAAGTGGAAGCTCACTTCAGATAGCCTTCATTAATTTCTTCGCATGAATCACAATGAACCAGAGATGTGATTGAATGGAAGGTGCACTCAGGCCAAGGGTACTGATTTCTTTAAAACCGGTAAAAGGTAAAAGGTACATCTGATTCCACACACATCTACAAGAACTGAGAGTAGTAAGCTTTGCAGGCCTGAGTGTCCTTGTGAAACATCCTGCTGTGGGTGATTCAGCCCCATCTGGATGAGCATCCTATCTGAAACTTCCTTAGGGTCCTCTTTCAGAGTGGAGATGGGGTGGAAATGGGTGGCTGCTCTGATCACATGCCTGTCTGCTCAACAGGTGCAAACTGATATCAACCCCAGCACTTTCCCAAGTGCATATCTCAAGACAAGGAGGAAATTTTCCAAGGTCCCATGTCCAGGCATCTCATTGCCCTAGCTGGTTCAAGCTTCAGATCTGCTGGAGTCTGTGATTGTAACTTCAGTTCAGCCAACATTTATGAGTTCCTGTGGGACACACAGAAATGAGTGAGCTATAATCCTTGCCGCATTAGTTTGCTAGGACTGCCATAACAAAATACCATAAACTAAACCGCTTAGAAGAACAGAAATTTATGGTCTCCTTAGCTCTGGAGGCTGGAAGTCTGAAATCAAGGTGTTGGCAAGACTGTGCTCCCTCTGAAGATGCTCGGAAAGAATGGCCTCCAGGTCTCTCTCCCAGCTTTTGGTAGTTCCTTGACTTGTGGCAGCATAATTCCAATCTTCACATGGCATCTTCCTTGAATACATGTCTATGTTCAAATTTCACCCTTTTTTAAGGACTACTATTATATTAGGTCAAAGGCCCACCCTAATCCAGTATGACCTCACCTTAACTATATCTGCAATGACCCTATTTCCAAATAAGGTCATTTATTCTGAGGTACATGGGTTAGGACTTCATGATAAGAATCTGAGTAGGCAGTGCAGTTCAGTCCCATAACACTTGCCCTCCGAGAGTTCGTGATTCTATTAAGGAGAGAGGCATATACATCACTGAAGTCTGTGAAAAATTACTAGTTACTAGGATAAAATGATAGTGGAATTTGTTCCCAAGGATTTGTCTAATACTATCTACCTATCAACTGTTTGTTTCACAATTTGTCAGCATAGTAATAAATAAAACTGGTTTATAGGCATATCAGTATCGTACAAATATTTCAACCAAGACAACAAGGTGAATAATAACACTACTATAGAAAAATGTTATGTAGCTTTTAGTACGAGGCAAAAAGTAAAAAAGACTCAATAATGAATTCCATTCAGGGAAGGAAGAGAAAAATAAAAGTGATACAATGAAAGCACTGCATTTCAATTTATCACGACCAGGAGAGCAAAGCATTCACCATCTAAATTGTGTCTTTCTGGCAGGGCAGAGTGGAAATTTGGTGATTATCCAGTTAATCTAATCAGCTTGGGTATTCATTTGGATAATTCAAGCTCCATATGAACAGGGCAGGTGTTTAAGAGAATGATCCAGAACATTTTTCTAAACATGTGTTTCAAAGAAGTGGGCCTAGAAATTAAAGGTCAATGAAGATGGTTTTGAGACTTTTCTCCTAAAATTTTCAGGCCAATCGTGATCATCACAGAAATATAGACATCAAAAGGAGACCTAGATAAAGTTTAACGTGTAAGAAAGAGAATCCCAGGTATGGTGGAAGAGTCTTGCCTTGGGGCTTGGGGTGGACCATTAATGTGAACCCTGCATTTGCAGCTTTCAACGGTGAGCACATTGTTTAACACGTTCCCATTATTGATGGCTTTTTACTAAGATGGAAGAAAATAGCTCATTATCAGAATGTTACTTTATGTTCTATAGACACTGCCTATTTCTTTGGGTGTATTTTGTTGCGTACTTTCTTGCCACCTGTGTTCAAGTAATAGTGTCATAAAAGTTGTGTCTGATGGGAGAGATGCTATCTCAGGTTTTTCACAAAAGCAAGGTTGTTTTTCAAAACTGTTTTTTCTCCATACCTTTATTTCCTCTTACATGTAGTACTTAAAAACAAATACCAATCGGATGATGCCAGTCTTTTGCTGAAAATAGTTCGATGACTTCCCATTGCCCTTATGCTTGAAGCCAAGCACAAACTCTAAAACATGATTTGCCAAGTCCCACAGGTTCTGACCCTAGTTTACTTGTCCAGTCATAAAGAATGTTTTCTCTCCTTCTTTCAGTTCCTTAAATAGTCAAAGCTTTTTTTTTTTTTTCCTCTGAGCATTTGTTCCTACTGTTCCCTCTGCTTCTATATTTCCTCATCTCTGTCTGGTTCATTCTTACTCATTTTTCCAGCCTCGGTCTAAATGTCACTTGTTCTAGGAGTCATCTCTGATGCCCAAGTCCATATTTAGCACTCTTCCTTCTTGGCATCTGACTCTTCTTCATTTTATAGCACTTATCATACTGTACCATAATTGCTTGCTTATTTGTGTGTATTACTCTGTATACTGTAATTTTTCATGAGAGCAGACAATTCTTTCTTGTTCAATATTGTATTCTCAATGCCTGGTGGGTAAAGTTGGTACAAGACAGTATTTTGAATAAATTTATAAATTAACGGAGAAAAAAGGGAATATAGTATTTGTGGTATCTCTGAGAAATGAGTAACTGCTAATATTTTTAAGTAACTAATATTTATTAAAGATTTAAATATATTTTCTGTTCAAATACAAGTAAAACTCATTTATAGTAATAAAGATCAGAACTGGAGTTACCTCTGAGAGTATTGACTGGGAAGAAGCACAAGGGAACCTCCAGAGGACCAGAAAATTTCTAACTTGATCCAGGTGTTAGTTTCATGGGCTTCTGCATATCTAAAAATTCATTGAGCTGTGCACTTAGAATCTGCATGCTTTATTGCAGAAGTAAAACAAAAAAATTAAAATATTTTTCTATCTCTATAATGCCAAGGATATATTTTACATTGTGTTAGCTCAAGAAAAATAGTTCTGGTTTTAAAGGAGTTTGTAATTCTGTTTACAGTGCAACCAATTGATAAGATTGCCCTAAATCTGGTAGCACAGGTAGGGTAGGTCAACAAAGGCCTTCTCTTCTACTTCTGGAGGCCATGGCCGTTCCAAACCAGCTAAGGGGGTGGGGTCGGTCTTGTCAGAGTATCCTGTGGGAACCAGCTCCCTTCCGGGCCTTTCAATCACATGAAAATCACTCTACCCTGGTTCTAGCCCCAAAAGCACCAACCAGATTGCACTTCCAACGCCTGTTTTCAAATGGGTCTTAGCAAATCTAGAAATCTTTCTGATCATTAGTCACCCCAAGCTGAACCTACCACCAATATTAACTGAAGATCCCACTCTAACCAAAAATGGAATTTCCCAGTTCTCAAACACTTCATCATGGGGACTTCCAATGAACTAAGTAGAATTCTTGTGCAATCAAGACATTGTTCCAGCATATTGCCATTTGAAATTGCTTCAAGAATTTATTCCATACTTCCAGGGGAATGGAATTAATTTTCCTCTTGTAAAATGAATTAAATTTGTATGCTTGTTTACAGAATTATTTAGTTACCTTCATTTATAGTTACATTTGCTCATCATATAAATATTAAATTAAAAAATATATATACCATATATATATATATTCTAGTGCCATATTTGAGACCAATTGTAACACTTCTAAATTAACTTTATTCTCACCTGTCTTCCCCATCAACCCTGTTTTTATTTTCTGTATTTCAGCCTTGCAGTACCTAAAATCTTGTCTTTGTCTATAGCTATTTGGAGAACTAAATATGCTATGCAAATTGACTACAAAATGTCTTTTTTTATTTGTATACATCATCATTCTGGCTTTGTTGCATCCTGCAGTTATTCATTGTGGAGTAATGGTCAAAATCAATTTCAAACTTGTAGTTGTCTTTGAGGAATATTTATCATTGTTATTAAATGATGTACAAGCTCTTGGTATACTGTTTATGGAGGCAGGAACATGCTTCTCTCTGAAGATTTTAACTTTTAAAGGGCACATAATTTCAGACTTGTTTTTCAGCTTCATAAATACGCATATGGTTGCATAGAGTTAACAGATATCCATCTTGAGTTTCTTTCGGTTCAAGCAACCATGGAACTAAATTCCATATAAACTATATAAATGCCTGTGTATTTCAATCAACTTTAATGGGGGAAAAAAGTTCAACTGCTTGATAATTCAGGACCAGAAAAAATTATAACATGAACTTTAACAATCAATTCAACAAAGTTATGTACCCTCAGAAGAGTGAGCTGCAGATTTTCAACTCTGTGTACTGAATAAATTAAATGTTTTTCAGAAGTTTCTAAAGTCTGACTTGAAGCCATATTAGTAAAGATTCTTATTTCTAACCTTTGAAAACCAAGACATAAAAGAATACCGAAAGTTATCTATATATACACACACATACATATAATACAGGGTTGCTATTGGATAATGTAGGTACATAAGATATTACCCCCAAAACTTAATGGCTGAAACAATAATCATATTGATGTTGCTTATTAATCTGCAATTTGGGCAGGACTCAGCAGAGAAAGTGAATACAGGAAGTTTATGGAAATGGCAAAAAAAAAAAGCATTATTTAAAAGTACTATGGTTAGATAGCACTTTTGCCATAGCAACGACTTCCTCTTTTTCCATCCCTCTGTCTCCCCTCCCCCAGTCAGGCATGTAGTCCAGTTCTATGTTTATGATGCCAGGGAAAAGCATCATTGGGTGGAAAGAGAAATAGTCAGGGTCTCTGGATTTGTGTTTTCAACTGTTGGAACCCTTGAAGGAGCTTCTGTTAGATGCCTGGGATACAAACTTTACTGATAGAGGGATTCTCTCTGAGGGAAAAATATCAAGATCAGAAAGAATTCATCCCCTACACATCAGTCAGGATCCTCTGGTGAGGTATTTCAAGTATGTTTGAATTTGTGGACTTATACCCTCTAAATGTATTTTCAATTGTGTAAAAACTGCAGACACAGGGGACATGCTAGAGAGATAACACCAGTTATTTTTGAATTATTGTTTACAATTATTATTTCTAGAAGCTAGCATTATGACTGTTTCTTTTTCCTCTTCATACTTTTTATTATTTTCCTAAATTTCCACAATAAGCATATTTCACTTTTACAGTACAGATTATTAAAAAGCTTGTTAATGCAAATGTTACATTGTTATTTACTATTGTATCCTTAAATATCCTTAAATATATTTCCGAATTGGCCTGATAAAAAGCCTAAAGTTTCTTTTTCATTTTCATATTTTGTGTTAGAAAGATTAGAAACTAGCGAGTAAATTCTATTTCTCAATGTGTTCTCGTAGGCCTCAGGCATCTTCTGAATGCAAAGAGGAGTTTAGTCTTCTTCTTCTACTTTTATTCTGACAAGAAAATATTAATTCCAATAATTTCCTAGTTTGACATTTTCACGGACTCTTTTACCTGTTAATACCACAGTGTGGCCTTATTAAAGTAGCATATGATTGGTCTTGAAAATATGGAAGAAATAATTTGCTGAAAACTTTGGAGAACACATTCCAAAAGTTCAGACCGAGTCCTGTTTTTGTCAATAAAATTCGAGCAATGGGTCACAGTCTAGGTGATAAAGATGATTAGAAGGAAATAATAGAAAAGAAAGGTCAGGCACTTCAATTTCCATATAGCCCTTTTTACCATAATACTTATAGGACAGAAAAACTCCTTTATATTAAAAAAAGAAGGAAGGAAGGAAGGAAGGAAGGAAGGAAGGAAGGAAGGAAAGAAGGAAGGAAGGAAGAAAGGAAGAAAGGAAGGAAGGAAGGAAGGAAGGAGGAAAGGAGGGAGGAAGGAAGGAAGAAAGGAAGGAAGGAAAGAGAGAGGGGGAGAGGGAGTGAAGGAGGGATGGAAGGAGGAAGGAAGAAGCAAAAAAGAAAGACTGAGATCATTTGACTTTTGGAGAGGCTTGACTCTCAAAACATTTAAGCATTATGCCTTGAAATCAATAGTAAATTCCTTGTGCTATTAGTCCAGAGATATCCACAGATAGCAAGATGCCTGGGATACCAGAAGAAAGAAGGAGGCACTTTCAAAGATACAATCCAGTTAGCATCTGTAAACAGACCGACATTTAAAAGCAAATTTGAGGATGAAATAAAAATACAGGTAAAAAGAAAAAGAAGGCATGTCTGTGATGTCTGTGATTGTCATTGAAACAGATCTTGATATTGTTAATCCAGGAAATATTTCTTATTCTCAGCTAGAGCACATGTTGGCCAGGACTTCCCACCCTACTCTGAAGTTAGGCTTGGCTGGGTGCACTGGGCAATGAAATGTGAATGAACTCGATCCCCGTCACTTCTGGCTTCTAAGACTATGAGAGCCAATGCACAACTCCCCCCTCCCCCAACACTCCTCCCTTCCTAGCTCTGACTGGCATTAGCCTGAACTCAAAACAGACCACGTTGAACAAAGTAGCCCTGAATAAAAAAAAAAGTTGACCCTTGATGGACATGAAGCACGAGCAAAAAATAATCTTCGTGTTTTAAGTCACTAGGATTTGGGGGTTGTTATTGAAGCATAATTTAATTCATCGCATGTTACAACATCCATTCCTGAAAGCATTTTAAAGAATCTATGTTTGTGTTCCCCACTGAGGGAGAAAGAGTTGCTGCAGGTTATCGGTTCAGTGATTCGGAACAGAGGTTTAGAAATTTTGATAACCTACCCTATTTTAGTATAGGTATTTTACTGATGCTGTGCCTTTTGAAAACTACTTTTTAATTTTATATTCTTATACGTTCCTTTACTCCTAGTTACTTCTTACAATCTCTTTGATGAATGCTTAATGTACATTCCCATGAATATAACTGATAGATCCTGTTTTGTCAACCATCACATTTTAAAATTTAGGAGTCTGAGTCTATGTAACAAATCTAAGCAAGTTTTCATTTTGATGATTAGGTACTTCATCTGGCAACCACACAATAACTAGAAGATTATACTCTTCTTCCCTCTAATAAATCCCACAAGCAACAGAACTAGTAACAGGAAATTAGTGTGTGACAAAGCGGCCATTGCTTGGCTCTGAAAAGTAAGCTCTTTAAGAATAAGACTCCCGTCGCTACGAATTCATGAAAAAAATATTCAACTATATTCTTGAACTCAGTCATTCTTCAAAATCTTGTAAGGCATTCCTCCAGGCTGCTAATGATCTCCTTTATTCAAACTGCATATTGAACTTTTCTTTTTTTTAATCATCCAATTTTTTCAGGTGCTCCCCTCAGGAGGGTGAATTTAAGAATTAGTTTTGCTGGAAGTGGATCTTTTTGAGAACTGGCAAACCAGGTGTCTTTGAAGCTGCTGCTGTTTTTTCATCTGCTGGGAACAGTAAACTAATCCCTGTGCTCTGACTACATTTGAGCTAAGTGGACATAGCTTGCTTCTATCGCAGGATAAGATTGGAAGAGCTGGGCTGCGGGTCTCCAGCTGAGAAAAAGGGAAGATGGGGAAAGATAAGAACTGCGGTTTCAAATATCCTTAATGGGAATTCTCCACGGTCATTTTTCACTGGAGCTGGGTGCTGTCAGAGCTTTGATTACTGCCTCCTCTTCCCAGGGAAACCTTTTGTTTGGTCCCCCTAGTGTCTGGACTTTGGCCAGGCTGTTTTTTGTGTGTTTTCCAGGTAGCTCTGAGTCTGTCTCAGTCCAGTCCTGGAGTGATTCATATGTCTGTAACCGATAGACCACTGTCTGCTTTTCAGCAATCTCAGTTTCCTTCACATATCCATGACCTGAAAGGCAAAAGTGAGATTTTTTATTTTTAGGTTTTTTGTTCGTCTGTTTGTTTGTTTGTTTTCCTGGCTGTTGTCTTACTAGCTCAGAAAGCCTGGGCATTTTCATTAGTATTTTTATTGTTTGTTTTTTGCTTATGCACACTGAGAGTAAAGCAACATGTTGAAAAAAGAGAAAGAGAACCGAAAAGGAATGCCATTTGTTAGTGGTTTCTGATTTATGAGTCTGAAGGACCTGTCACAGTGAGCCTTGGAATGATTTTAATTAGCTGCATGACTGAGATGCCCTGTCAGTGTGGCACATTAAAACGGAGCCATCCGACGAGTGATCAGCCAGCAAGGGGGAAGAGATGTGTGGTGAGGCCAGTTGCAGACACAAACCACGCTGCTCATTTTTGCCTGTATTTCCACACGGCTAACAACAACAACGACAACAATAACAACAAAATTTCAGAGACATATTTTCCAATTCTTGGTTTGTAGAAGCTGTTGAGAATATTAATGAAGCCCCACCTAACATGTACCTGTTGCTAATGCAGCTCCAGAAAGTGAGAAATATAAGAAACAGAACCAGTTTTCCAGTCAGCAACAAAGGAACTTCTGTTAGGAATGTCAAGTCATGTGCGAGCGGACTTGCCCGGCAAGGGCCTCTACCAAATCCCGGCCTGCGGCCCATTGCAGTCATGGAGCGGAACGGGTTGTGCAATGGGGCCAAGAGCAGGTGGTGAAAAGGGGTCCAGACCTTCCTGAGATGCTCATGAGCCAGTCTGTATGGAGGCTGTTGTCTGTACCTCCATGGCTTCTGGGACGTGGTGATCTTCTCCATTGGGAGTCTTGGGAGTGACCCTGTGTTTAGTCAAAAGGGCTAAACGGGTGCTGGGGGTCATCGGGAAGGGTACAGAAAATGAAACAGAGAAGTCAGCTTACCCTGTTCCAAGCCAAGAGGCCCCTTGTTTGGAGTGCCACGTGCCCCCCTGGGCGCCACGCTCCGGGTGCCGTTCTGGACACAGGCCAGTTCAGGACTGGGGCGGGGCGTGGGAGATGACTTGTGGGAGCAAATCAGAAAAGACCACAGCTTTCCAAAGCTGACGAGACACAGACTGAGAAAAGACACAGTCTAGCACGGATAAGATCGTGGGTATGTGTTAGAGACTGCCAGGGAATTTCACTGGCTGTTCTTCCATTACTTTCCAACTCAAAAACCCCCTTCAAACCACAAGAGTTCACTTACTGTTTCACAAACACGGCCTGCCCTTTCTTGCTCCCATACTCACAGCTGTTTTCATGTCACACCCCTCCCTTCTACGTTTCTATTCTCACTGCTAAATTTAAATTCCAGTTGCTAAAAAAATAAGGCCCACTCTAAGCCACCTCAGCCAAAGGTAGACTACCCATACCATTTAGATCTGCCCATTTTTTGGACAATCATCTATGGTCAGGTAAAAACTTTTTCTTTAATGTCTTGAATTATTCTCCAAGTGTTATTTTTATTATTTAAATTTTTATATGCATAAACATGTAAACAATGTTTTGTGTGTGTTAGGTGGCTGCATATAGAGAAAAAACTTAGGAAAATGATTTAACAAGATAATTTTCTCTCTTAAGTAATAGAAGTTTGGAGGTAAGAAGAGAGTCCTGCTTTAATATTAAAGGTAGACTTCTTTCATTCTCCTGCTTGGCTACCCTGGTATGCGGTTTCTGTGCTGAAGGTTGCTTAATGAGGCGATGTGGCTGCCCAGGTGTCTGTCATCTTGTCTACAGTCACAGCTAAGGAAGGAGGAAGAGAACAAAAGTCCCCCTGGCTGAGTCAGCAACCTTGTAAAATGTCTTCTCAGAACTCCTTAGGGACACTTTGCTTATATTTCATCAGTCAATACATTGTCACAAGACTACCCTTGGCAACAAGGGAGGTTGTTAGTGTTTTAGCTGGGGTCATTGCCATCACATATACACTATTGGCTTGCATACGAAGGAAGAAAGGAAGACTAGATATTGGGGATCGGCTAGCAGTCCCTGTCACATGGTCTGACAAATAATTTTGTGCTACATCCAGGACACATCTGAATAGTTAGAATAGCAAAAAACTAGACATTCTAGAAATTCTAATGAGTTATGGAGTGGTAATGAACTGATGCTTTACAGACCAAATGAGTCATCTCTCTTCTCCCTTTTGCATGCTGGGTGTATCTCCTTTGAACCCTCCTTTGTCTAAAGTATAAATTTCCTTGCACATAGAGACCTCTTCCCCTCCTCTTTTCCTCACCTTCCTTTTCATCTCCAAATAGTCTTTCCTGTCCAGTGGGAAGCACAGATCCCCAAATCCTGTTGGTTTTCAGCAGCTTGAAGAGGTAAAGAAAGGCTGTGCAAAGTTCAAGTTTGCTTATTTTTTGGAGAGGGAATGAGTGGGGGAAGTTCTACACAAGGAATAGCTGATAGCAGGGACTCAGACCTATTCTTCAGAGCTCTGATTGCTATGGCCTTATAGGTTTCTGCACATTCGGCTCTCAGAAGGTTGTTTCCTCCTTACCTGTGATATGCCCACAGCCATTACCAAGACTCCCTGCTTACCTGACAGCAGCTCACCCTAAATGTAGTCAACAGGACTCAGCATGGTGTGAGTAGGGAACACCTTGATGGCCTCTGTGCACTCAAGACAGCACTGGGCTCCAATACCGGCCATAGCTTTGAACAAGTTACATACTGTCTTAGTCCTTGGTTTTTCCCAGTCTGTAAAATGGAAATTATAATATCCACTTTGCTAAATTGCCATGGAATTAAGATGGGATATGTAAAATGCCTGAGAAGGAACAGGTGCTTTACAAACAGTGTAAATTAATTCTACTTTTAGTCAATTTCCCTCCTCTCTCCCTAGTAACGGGAGCTAAAAGATGGAGAGGGAGATGGGAGCAGTGCCTTTGCTGGCACATGCCCTGTTCACTTTCTGCCTTCCCTTTTCCACATTCTCTTGACATAGGAACTCTGAAGGTCTCATATAGGACACTTGAGGGAAAAAGATAAAAACGTGTTCTTAGGTGACAGCTTTTAAGAATTACAATAATACATAGCCTAGAAAATGTCCTTTCATCCAAATTTAAAAATTATAAATAACTTTTATGTAGTCTTATCACTTATAGTTGAATGATGCCCCAGAAAGGTCCTTTATAAAAGTACTAAATCCAAGCTTTGGATGCATGTTCCTGTGGCCATGCACTTAGAGAAAAAAGTAAGAGAGGAGGAAGGGAAGAGAGGACTCTGAATCCAAAGGTTAGGTCAGTTTTAATCTCCAAGTTGATAACACCTGCTTGTCTGGTCTAGCGTTTACTCTATCTTACCAGCAATTTATTTGAGTTCATGGCAATACATGTGGAATGACAGGATTTACAGAACAGTTCAGACATGAGCCTCTGCTTTTAAAAGTCTGTCATCTGGTGAAAGACACAAGAGAAACACGATTGAAATTAATCTAAAGGCCCCCAACTAGCATATACTCGAAATCATGTGGGGCTGGAGTAAGGTGTTAGGACCTCCAGTTCAGCATTACTTTAGAGAGTAAAATTTGCAGAGAAAATTTATTTGGCCTCCCACTCAGTTCTGTCTATACATTTGCTAGATCCAGCTGTATTCCCTAAATGCTGAACATATTGTTCTGGCTGATTATATTCTTGGCACCCAGCACTGCTCTGCCTTCCCAAGCACCAAGAGCAAGCAGCACAGCAGTAGCCTTCCATAAAAGGCCTATAAAGCCATTAGTTTATTCTCCCAAAGATCCAAGGTACTTGCTAAAGCACAAGATCTGTTTCAACTGACATGGCTCTGAGTTGAATGTGTTGCAACACATTCTTAGGGAGACAAGGTTCCTTTGACTAATAGCCTCCATATTTGTCAAAACTACTGTAGGCCAAAGGTTAGCAGCAGTGTCTGGCAGGACAAAAGTAAACCTAAAAAGCTAAAATAAGGGCTAGGCCAACAAGCCCAGTTCCTGTTCCAGCTTCCTCTCTCTGCTACTCAAAGTCTGGGTCCATGCTGCCACAAAGTAAGTGTATACAATACATTGGATGTGTTAAAACAAAGCAGAAACCTTTGTGATTCTCTCATTTCAAGAGGAGGATGCCCAAGACTTTTTTTACAACAGTTCTCAGGGAAAGTTATAGAATTGTCAAAGACATTTGTTTCTACTTACTGTATTTTTAGGTAGCTTGGCTTATGACATTCAAAATCTCATAGAGAGGGTAGAAACATTAAAAGGTATGTGTTAAAATGGAATGTCAGGGGAGTATAGCAGAGAGACATTAACTCAGCTTGAGAAAGGCAGAAAACAATGTTGGGATGAAGGGGTGACTATCAGTCCCCCAGAGACTTCCAACAGCTCCACGTCTAAGTAACAAGATGTACATCACCCAGATTGCCTCATTAAATGCCTTCACTTTGAACTATCACTGAGGAGGGAGGATTAGTAGGCAGGTTTCCTAGAGGACATGAGGCCTCAACTAAGGTTTAGAATATAAACTGAAATAAAGGAGAGGCTGTCGCCCTTGGAAAGGCTAAGATGAACCTCCCACCTGAGGCCGAATACTTCTGGTTTCTCAGATCTATGTGTATTTAACATACTAATTATCAAAGCACGCAATACTTCAAAATGCACTTGTCTTCTACCTTTGGCCCTGACTTAAAGAGGGAATGAAATGCTTTATAAGCATAGACGATCAAGAAAAAAGAGAATTTGTCCCAGCAAATGCTCTTTGATACAAAAGTTTTACCTAAAGAAATTCATTCTAAGTAAATATTAGGAGAATATTTATTTACAAGGATATCCATCACTATTTTCTTTTTTTTTTTGTAGGAATGAAAGACTGGAAGCTATTTAGGTATTTTGTCCAACAACAATAGATTGTTGTAAGACACATTCATATAATGAAATAACTTACAATCATTAAGAGATGTTATGAAAGAATAATATGGAAAGATGTTAATGATATATTGTTGAGTGAGAAAAAAGCAGGTTAAAGGAACATATGCTGCAAAAGACACTGTTAAGAGGGTAAAAAGATAAAATATTCACAAATATTATATCGGGTAAAGGACTTATATCCAAAATATATTAAAAACAACTCACAAACTCAACAATAAGGAAACAAATAACCCAGTTAAAGACAACAGGTACTGGTGACGGTGTGGAGACATTGAAACCCTTTCACACTGCTGGTGGGAATGTAAAATGTTGTAGCTGCTATGAAAAGCAGTACTGAGGTCTCCTCAAAAATTAAAAACAAAACTACATATGACTCAATGATCCAATTTCTGGGTATATGTGCTAAAAAACTGAAATAAGGAGCTCAAAGATATATTAGAACTACCACAGTCATTGCAGCAGTTTTTCCAAGTACAGCCAAGATGTAGAAACAACCTAAATGTTTATTGACAGATGAATAGATAAAGAAAATGTTGTACACACATACAATGGAATACCGGTCAGCCTTAAAACAGAAGGAATTCTGAAATTTGCAACAACATGGATGAACCTTGAGGACATTATGCTAAGTGAAATAAACCAGTAATAGAAAGACAAATATTACATGATTCCAATTATATGAGGTATCTAAAATAGTCAAATTCATAGAATCAAAGAGTGAAATGATGATTTCCAGGGGCTCATCGGAGGGGAAATGGAAAGTTACTAATCAATGGGCATAATGTTTCAGTCAGACAAGATGAATAAGTTCTATATATCTAGAACCATAGTGTATAGTACACTTAAAATTTGTTGAGAGTTTATTTTATGTTAAGTATTCTTACCACAATAACATTTAAAAAAATAATTTTAAAAATAAAAGGTAAATAGACATAACATAAAACAGATATACAGATGGAAATAATCATATAAAATATGCTCAACATCATTCATCATTATGGAAATTCAAATTAAAATAACAAAAGATGTCACTACATATATATTAGAATAGCTAAAATCCAAAAATCTGATATAGTAATTGCTGGCAAGAATATTGAGCAACAAGAACTCTCATTCTTTCCTAGTGAGAATGAAAAATGGTACGGCTACTTCGGAAGATAGCTCAGCAGTTCCTTACAAAGTTAAACATACTCTTACCATATAATCCATCAGGCTCCTGGGTATTTACTCAATTGATTTACAAATATTTGTCCACACAAAAACACATGCAAATATTTACAGCAGCTTTATTTATAACTGTCAAAAACTGAAAGCAATCAATATATCTTTCAATATGTGATGGATAAATAATCTGTAGTACATCCATACAATGGAATACTATTTATTAATAAAAATAATCTATTAAGTCATGCAAAACCATAGAGAAATCTTAAATACATGTTGATAAATGAAACAAGCCAGTCTGAAAAGTTTGCATACCATGTGACTCTACTTATATGATGTTCTGGAAATATAGAGACATCAAATAAATCAGTGGTTTCTAGAGTTTTGGAGAAGGGGTTTGATAGAATGGGCAAAGTGCAGGGAGTTTTTTTTAGGGCAGTGAAACTATTCTGTGTAACACTGCAGTGGTAGATCATGACACTATGCATTTGCCAATATCTACAGAAATTTACAGCACGAAAAATGAACCTCAATTTATGCAAATTTAAAAATATTATTTAGAAGATCAGGGGAGTCTGGGATGGAATACAGACTATGATAAAGGAATCTCTCTATATTACAAAGTAAGAAATGATCAAAGTGGGTAGGGCTAAAAGTGCAGACTTATATAATTTTGGAAATGAGTGGATATTAAAATGAAAGGCAAAAAGAATTGGACATAAGCACTGCACTCTAGTTGATAAAGTTGTTTTCTATCAGGGTAGGGATTAACATTTCTGAAATCACTATACATACATACTAAAATTGAACAATTAAGTAAATGGATGGCAGATGATGGAAACTAGGTTTCTCAGATTGGGAGTTCACAGACAAGCAAGGGAAGGAGTCAAGAATGTGGTACTGGATTAGAGTTGGACCCATCAGTGTGAACTCATGTTTAATTTAATATAGATACAAGTATATCTATAGGAATAAATATAGATATTTCTGTACACACCAATTTATAAACACATATACATTTCCAGCTGAGAAGTGCTAAA
Source organism: Macroglossus sobrinus (assembly GCA_004027375.1). Classification (NCBI taxonomy): domain Eukaryota; kingdom Metazoa; phylum Chordata; class Mammalia; order Chiroptera; family Pteropodidae; genus Macroglossus; species Macroglossus sobrinus. Next base: position 142,924 of record PVKZ01003253.1, read on the forward strand.
AGCAATGACCTCCAAGTAGCAATGAGCGTATCCAGTTCCCAGATCTTATTTTTAATATCATTGTCCAATAAAAGGAACCAGGATTGTTGGAGAAATAGTCGATTCTAAGTCCAGCACATGGATAATACAAAATGATTCTAGACATCTTATAGTGCCAGAAAGTAAGGAAATACTCAAAAAAACAACAACAATGGGGGCACAAAGGGACACAGCAGCCAATTGCAGTGTTCTCAGTGGTCAAAGTTGAAGTAATTTGAGCAACAAAAGAAATAATATAGTATTGGATTAAAATCCAAAGAAGTAAATAAATATCATTGAGTCTACACTGGTATAAATAAATGGTTAAATAAATAAATAAATGAGAGAGAAGAGACAAATTATCTATGCAGAAGAATTCCCAATAATATCTGTCAGTATTCCCTGTCTTTGAAGAGTGGAACATAATTCCTTACCACGTCAGTGTGGTCTCTGACAAGTGACTTTCTTCCAAAGAGCACAGTGTGGAAAGAAAGACAAAAAAAGAGTAATTTTACTGTGGAGAAAATGGACAAATATGACCTAAGCCAGATGACCAAGGTCAACCTCAACAGCAATGAGTCATGTTGATAGTATGTACCCTTGATATGATGTGAGGAGAATGGCACTTCTGTGGTTCTCTCACCAAAGGTTATAACCACAGTATTATGAGAAAAACATCAAATTCTAACTGAGGGATATTCTACAAAATACCTGACTAGTACTCCTAAAAATTGTCAAAGTCAAAAAAATATATAGAAATCTGAACAACAGTCTGTGGAGACTAAAGAGACATAAAAGTTAAATATGATATGGCATTCTAGATGGAAGCCTGGAACAAACAAGGAATATAAGGTGAAAACTAAAGAAATCTGAATAAAGCATGGACTTCATTTAATAGCAATGCATTAAATTGGTCTAAATAATAACAATTCATCAATATTGGTTCATTAGATGTGATGTTAGTACCATCTAATAGAAGACATTTATCAATAGGGGAAACTAGGCGTCGGCCATGTTGGAATTCTCTGTGCTGTCTTCTCAACTTTTCTATAAATCTAAAACTATTATAAAATTTAAAGTTTATTAAGCAAAGAGTATATGCTGTAATTTTTCTAAATTTGTATATAGATAAACATGTACACATAGAAAAAAAGATGAAACGGTTATGTATCAAAACATTAACACTGATTATTGCTGGTGATGAGATCAGAGTAATATTCTCCTATTTTGCTCATCTGTATACTTAAATTTATAACACAAAAAGAAAAAGAATTTTAGCCTCCATTTGGACCAGAATATTTCCTTGACTTAAGCACAAAAAAAATTTTTATCTAATATTTTAAGATCCTAAAAATATTTAAAAGGCATACAGTATTAAACAATTCTGTCAAAGAGGAAAGCAAAATTTACTTTTTGGTTTAAAATTTTTTCCCAGTGTGTCCTTTGATAGTAACTAAGGATAAAAGTGATGAGGAATACTTATTCTTAAACTAAGAGTTTGATAAAACGTAATCAAGAAAGAATCTCAAATTAACTTTCAACAAGAATTCCAGTTCCTCATTTTAATTCATTTATTCCCCTCATTCTAATTTCTTATGTAATTTAAGATATTTAAAACCACTAGAGAGGTTGGTTTGGTTTATTCTGCTTTAAGTTATTAGATCTCTCTTTGAGCTTATTTGGTATAGATTATGCACTTTTTTTTCATGATCATTTCATTTACTCATTTTCTCATTCTATAAATATTCAGTGAGGGCTTACTATTTCTCAGTTACTATGTTAATAGCTGAGGAATATGAAACCACGAATAATAAGGTTTCTATATTTAAGGAGATTCTAAGAAATAGGAAAGGTCACAGCAAAAGAGATAAATTATTACACTTAAAAGATTGAATAAATACTAAGAAGAAAAGTTCAAATTAAGAAAATGATAATTTCAGAAAGGAGTAATTACATCCACTGCAGGTCCTCGAATAACGTGCTGTTTACACATCATTTCTTTATAATGTTAATGAGATGTTGTAGGAACTTAACTCTCGTTTATATCAATTAGCCTGTGGTAAAATTAGTTTCCTTATATTTCATTTCACTAAAAGTCATAGAACCTATGGACAACATTAAGTGAGGACTTACTTTAGAAGGACATAGGGCAGGATTTGCAAAAAAAGATACTTGAGTAAACACTGGGCCCTCGATGATATCTGGGGGGTGAAAAGATGGAAAGGGTGTTTATCCTCCTTTCTTCATGGTTCCATGTGAGGGAATTTCAGCTACAGTGTCATTCCTGGCCTCCCTCCCTGTCCTCACTCCTCCCACTGAGAGTTCGTGAGTTTGAGAAGAGAAACTGACCATACTTAACTTAACCCTTCTATTTCTTCTTTTTCTTTCCTGTTAACTTGTCTCATGTCATTTTTTTAAGTTTAAGAATAACTGACTTACAATATTATATTAGTTTCAGGGATAAAGTATAGTGATTCAACATTTAAATACCTCAACGAAGTGATCACCACAATGTCTAGTAACAATCTGTCCCTGTGCCATTAATTATGATGTTATTGACTATATTGCCAATGCTGTACATTATGTCCCTGTGACTTATTTATTTTATAATTGGAAGTTTGTACCTCTTAGTCTCCTTCACCTTTTCACCCACCTCTACATCCCTCCCCTTTGGCAACCATCAGTTTTTTCTCTGTATCTATGAGTCTGTTTCCATTTTGCTTTGTCTGTTTTGTTCTTCTGTTCACATGTAAGTGAAATTCTATATGATAGAAATATTATTGTCTTTTTCTGTCTGACTTATTTCACTTAGCATAGTACTCTCTAAGTCCACCCATGTTGTCACAAATGGCAAGATTCCATTTTTTTTATGGCTGAGTAATATTCCACCATATATATATATATGTGTGTGTGTGTGTGTGTGTGTGTGTGTGTACCATATATGTATATATATACACACATACATATATATACCACCTCTTTTTTAACCATTCACCTATAGATGAATACCTAGGTTGCATATCTTGGCTATTTTAAATAACGATGCAATGAACTTAGAGATGTGTGTGTGTGTGTGTGTGTAGTATGTAGAATGTAGTATGTATGTATGTATGTGTGTATATTTGTTTCAAATTATTGTTTTGTTTCCTTCAGATAAATGCCCAAAGTGGAATTGCTGGGTTGTATGATAGTTCCATTTTTAATTTTTTAAAGCATCTCCATACTGTTTTCTATAGTGGCTGTACCAATTTACAATCCCACCCACAGCGCATGAAGATTCCCTTTTCTCCACATCCTTGCCAACACTTGTTATTTGTTGTCTGTTTGATAGTAGCCATTCTGATAGGTGTGAGGTGATATTTCATTATAGTTTTGATTTGCATTTCCCAGATAATTAGTGACATTGAGCATCCTTTCATGTGTCTGTTTGCCATCTGTATGTCTTATTAGGAGAAATTTTTATTCAGGTTTTCTGCCTACTTTTTAATTTAGTTTGTTTATTTAATGTTGAGTTGTATGAGTTCTTTATATATTTTGGATATTACCCACATATTGGATATGTCATTTGCAAATATATTCTCCTGTTTAGTATGTTGCCCTTTCATTTCATTTGTGGTTTTCTTTGTCATGTAAAAGCTTTTTATTTGATGTAATTTGTTCAGTTTATTTAGTTTTCTTTTGTTGTACTTGCCCCAGAGACATATCCAAAAAAATATTTTAAGACCAATGTCAAAGAGTTTACTGCCTAAGTTTTCTTCTAGGAGTTTTATGGTTTCAAGTCTTACATTTAAGTCTTTAATCCATTTTGAGTTTATTTTGTATATGTGTAAGAAAGTAGTCCAACTTGCTTTCTTCCTTCCTTCCTTCTTTCCTTCCTTCCTTCCTTCCTTCCTTCCTTCCTTCCTTCCTTCCTTCCTTCCTTCCTTCCTTCCTTCCTT